>MDYQ01000029.1:0-183698 GCA_003024175.1 Planoprotostelium fungivorum | reverse complement strand
AGCATGATGGTGATCGTGATCATGGAGCATGATGGTGATCGTGATCACCTCGCTGATCAGGGAGGAGGTGTCGGCGTATCCTTCCGTGTTCTCTTCGATCAGATTCCTTATGTCTTCCTCCAACTTCTTGATCTTCTTCGGATTCGGCGTGTTCTGTTCATCATCATCCATCGATCATCATGATCGCATGCACGGGTTCACCTGAGCTCTGTAGATCCTCTCCATCCTCTCCGCGTTTTCCATGGAAAACTGATGTGGAACTGCGTTCCTGGCCACCGTGGCCCAATGCTCCATGACCGACTGGTAAGGTTCTCCAATCGGGTCCCTCTTTACGTAGCCGTATCTGTGGATCAATCTGATCGAGTGTCAGATCTGACTTTAAGAAGAGATCTACCTGGCGCATTCGTCCAAGAGGTTCTGCAGCTTGGCGGGTCTCACGTCTACAACGAGTCAGATGTCGATCGTCTTACGTAACGTTCACAGTTGAGATCGTCGAGGCCGACTAATGTGGGGTTCTTGATGATGGGGATGATCGCGATGTCTAACCAGAAGAAGTGGGTGCTGTCCAAGATGTCGTCGCCCAAACCGACATACTGGGTGAAGAGAGCACCGGTTTTGATGAGCATGCTGTCATCTGTGAGAAGATGGACGATGGGGAAATGGAATGAAGATCGGGCTCACACAGGGACATCCGCTGGATCAGCCTCTGCTTGGAATCTCATCATCAACGAAATGAGATCGCAGATCTTCAGCTTCTCTTCTTCGGTATCAAAGTTCTGCCTTCGATCAGTTCATCCATTCCGTTATCTAATCATCCACATTGAATTCTTGATACGTCGCCTTTGCTTTCGTGTAGAACTCTTCCAAGAGCGCTCGGTTCCATTTGACCGTCAAATCATTGAAGAGATTCCTCTTCCCCACCATATCGTGAAACTTCTCGTCGTTCATAGACAGATCGTCACGTGTCCTCTGTTGTATACCCCACAAGACGAGAGGCCACGCATCGGTTTCCGAGTGATAGGCATAGAGGAGATCGGCGAAGACGTTCCAATCTTCTCGCGGAAGGATGGACAAGATCTCAGGCATGGAAGAGAAGTCATTCTGGAGGATGGTCTCCTCAAAGTCAGGTCTGTCGATACCGCATGCCACCCACCTTAATGTGGCGATCTGTGTCGATCGACCGATGCGAAGAAGAAGAAGAAGAAGACCTGACGATGGGGGGTGATGCATGTGAGGACGGCATCTTCCAAACGTCCCCGTGTCTTCGAAATATTAGTCTCGCCTCTGAGGCGCGTCCCGCTTTGCTCTCGCTGTCAACTAGGATCTTTTGAACTTTTCGCTGAGACCCCCTATGGTCTCGCGGTAAATGGCATGACAAGAACGAAGCCGCACCAGAAATTTCATAGCTCAGGCTCCTCAGATGCTTTTACTCCTTTCGCACGTGTCAATCGTTGTTGACCGAACAGAGACAGCCCCGTGTGGAGCCGTCGATAGATGAGACCTGTGGTAGGGTTCATAATTGTGTGGAATCGTCACGAGAGAGGTCATCCTTATCCTGCGACCGTCGTGACGTCACGGTCACAAGCGGATCACATGAGAATGATGAACGACGTAGAGACAAGACCATTTATACCTTCGATTCTATACATTCTATACATTTCTTCCAAACTCTGAGGCCCAGTTGTGAAGTATCCCGTTGACGTAAGACACCACGTTGCCTGATCCCAGCTCCGCTTGGTCCACTCTCGTTTCTCCCATCTCAAAGTGCGAACTCTGAGGCAGAAAATTAGAACGTGTGTCGATGATGTTGATGTCGATGATGATGATAATGTTAATGATGATGTCCATGATAATGTGGATGATGTCTCACAATGCGGTCTACGGTGGCGGTGAATCTTTGGCTCAGTTGAGACGAGACCTCGCGGATGATCTTCGGCCAGTCCATACATTCAGGTGCCATGAGATGTTCCGCCTCCGTGTTACCGTTGTTTGTAAAATGACGATACTCTATGACACAGAGTCCTTTGATGTCTTCTAACCACATGACTCGGCGTCTCAACTTCCTTCCGTCTGGTAACTCGGTGTAAAAATATTTCCTCTGCAGATTACCTAAAGAGGTTCAGATCGAGGACGAAGATGGATGTGACATGTGATCGATGATGAAGAGATGGAGGGTGTCACCTGCACAAACGGCTCCACGGCTCGATTTCCATCGATAGCCATCGCTGTCTCCAGAAGGTAAGAAACCTAAATAAATGTAAATAAAATGTCTCTTCTCTTCCCCTCACCCCTCTGTCCTTGATAAGCATAGCAGTAGACGTTCTCAGAATTGTTCAAGAATGCTTCTGTGTCGAATCAGCCACACGATGGGGGATTCCATCATCATCACCCGGCAACTTGATGCGATCTTCTGACGCATGCTTTCGGTTCGTGTGTAGATATCGCAGACAGTCCTCTACAAACTCGTCCCAGCGATTTCTGACCCACATCTTTGGAATGCCTAAGAGAGGTGCTGAAGGTATTCGGGGACCAGGCACTCGCAGAGGTCGATTGTGGACGATGGTCATGCAGAGGTAGGTTCCACTCATGACCTGTTGCACTCGTCAGAAGGGATCGTTGTGAGATGACCGTGTTCGGATGGAGTTGGACATTGGATGTGATATGATGCAGATGAGATGAGATGATGGTGAAGAAGGGTCACCTCACGGAGAGCACAGAAGAACGTGGCTCCTGGAAACTGTTCGAAGCGGATGGCAAAGTTTGATGTCTTTGTGACTGGGTTCCAGTTGCAATGGAGTTGATCGTATAAGATGGCGGTGTCGGTCAATAGCATATTGAGTTCGTCTGATGGTTGAGTCAGATGAAGTTGAGATGGATCCGTCAAATCACATGATGTCTTTCCACGGATGGCCTGCGGAGAGGGAACTTGTAGGAAATGAGCTAGTTCTGAATTTACGGCGAGATAACGAAAGACACCTCTATCTTGAAACTGAAATAATATGAGTCCACAGATCGAGATCTAACGATTCTATCGAGACGATGTGACTTGTTCGGATGAGTACCTGTAAGAGGGAGAGATGCATTTGGGTATTACCGAGAACCTTGTTGACGACATCTTCTTCTAATGCATTGACCAGTGAAGACAATTCATTCAGAGGTGATTCGGCTTGTGTCTCTGAGCTTTCGATCGAACATTGCGAAGCCACTCACCATGACTCGAATGCGTTGTGGTCGGCGGTGGTGGTGTCTTTACACCCGCTTCTTTCTTGACCACGACTTTCTTTGCCGTGACAATGACGATGGTCTCATCCTTAACTTCGGTCCTGCGGTACCTATTGGTGTCAGAAGGGTCAAGAATTATCGGCTCACTTGATGCGTAGGTGTGTTCCCGATGTGTGAAAGAATTCGTCTTCTGTGACTCTCTCACCTCTGGCCGCGCTCTGCACTGACTTCCAGAAAGAGAGAGCGGTGGAACTGTTCCCGTTCAGATGATGTTCTTGATTACGTTTCAATCGGATCTCACTTTGTACCGTCTGATCCTTCGAGTAACTGAGACATCAATTCACTGGCCTTTTCGTTCGCCAGTCGAACGTGCGGTCGACTTCCATTCGTAGGAAATGCAATGGCCGCCGTTGCTTTATCAGAGGTGAGGATGATCTTCAGAGCCGTCTCTTCTGCTACATTCGGAGGAGAGGGCTCCTCCGTCCTCTGTCTCTTCAGCATCGTTTACGATGATCGGCGCTCGGGCTTTGAATTCTCCGAAGACGTAGGTAATGTCACGTGTGCCCTTGAAAGGTCTCTGATATCGTGGCCCCTGATGGCAATGATAGGTCGGATCCTCCTAAAGGCTTTTCACATAACTCTAAGGAGATGCAACTGACATGGTCCGTGGAGACGAGCCGCCGAGCGTGCACACTCTCACCCATGCTCTCATCACACCTCACGATATCAGACCTTTCCGGTTCATCTCATGGGTTCATTGTCTTTGTACGTCCATACGAGAGCGTCTGTGGTCACATCGAATTGTCAAAACAGTAAGATCGGGACCCGAAATATGACTTCGTAAAGTACCGAACCTCTTAACGATTGCCGCTGTCGGACCAGGTCAAACACTCACCCCTTCACTTCGCAGGATTTACGCAGAATCTTCGGCCTGACTCCCACCTAAAGGACAAGGTGTATTTATTGCGTGTACTCTTTTGAAAGGTCGTGTCTATGAAATATTACGCAGGCATGATGCCGATCAGGCTATTGTTGTTATTGTTTGTACAGGTCGGCAGTGAGCCTGTGCAAACTCAAGAGTTGACTGCCACAATCAGGTCGAGTTCCCTTCGGTTTCGGCGATGGTGTAGAGAACTCCCCCGGGAAGAGAGGGAACCGGGTACGTTACCACAGCATCACATCAGCACCTCAGCCTCTCTTTTATACATTCTTAAACATCCTGCTGATGTCTCTGCCTCCCAATGTGTTCGCTCTATATACGGTACACCGCGTATGCCATGGTTCCTCTCCTATACGTTCTCAACTCTGCCGTATTCACTGGCCCAGTTGTGAAGTATCCCGTTGACGTAAGACAAGACGTTGCCCGAGCCCAACTCCGATTGGTTGACTCTCGCTTCTGCCAACTCAAAGTGTGAGCTCTGTGTGATGTGAGAAGGTGATGTCTCGCATGATGGACGTGTGAATGATGATGTCTCACGATGCGATCGACCGTGGTGGTGAATTGTCGGTTGGTTTGGGATTGAATGGAACTCAATAGGAGGGGCCAGTCCATGCATTCGGGTCCCATGAGCTGATCGGGCTCGGTGTTGTTCTGGTGGAAATGTCTGTATTCTACAATGTATATGCCTGGGATGCCTTCTAACCACATGACGCGGCGTCTCAGCTTCCTTCCATCTGGAAGATCGGTATAAAAGTATTTCCTCTGCAGATTTCCTGAAGAGCAGAATCAGATCGATGCACATGGATGATGAGATGTGATGACGACGGAGAGGTGAAGACGTATACCTGTGTTACAAGTGCCTCGGCTGGACTTCCAGCGATAGCCATCACTGTCCCCCGAAGGTAGGAAACCTAAATCAGGTCAATCTTGATCCTCCCTGTCACTTCACCTTGGTATCCGTGATAAGCGTAACAATAAACTTTCTGTGTATTCTTCAGAAATTCCTCTGTCTCATCATCAGCCATCAACGATGCACTCATGCGACCCACCGGGTAGCTTCATTCGGTCTTGCGTCGCGTGGCTCTGATTCTCGTGGATGTAGTGAAGACAGTCCTCCATGAATTCGTCCCACCGATTTCTTATCCAAACTTTTGGTATGGTCAATCTTGGAACTGTTGGAGGTTTCGGACCGGCGGGGCGTATGGTACGTCTGTGGACGATGGTAATACCCAATATGACTTCAGGGATGACCTGCGGTGTGTGAGAAAGATTAAAATGAAATAAAATGGTCTCGAGAAAAATTTTCTCGGAGATGACGATGATGAAAGAGGATGATGCACCTCTCGGAAAGCGCAGTAGAAGGTTGTGTCTTGGTACTGCAGGAGGTCAAGTGAGAAACTGGCGGTTTTCGTTTGGGGGTTCAAGTTGCCGTAGAATTGGTCACGAACGGTGACTCCATCGGCCGTCATCATGTTCAAGTCGACTGGAAGATGTCAGATCGGATGATGGATGGAGATGATTACTTGTAGTCTTTCCTCTCAGCTCGTAAGCATTATCGAATTTAAGAAACCGAGCCAGGTTGTCGTTCGTCGCCAGATACTGATGGACTCCTCTCTCTTGATGAAACTATTCGACATGATGAGATGGACATAACCTAATCCATTGTGCCTCACCTTGATGATACACAGTTGAAGCTGATTCGTGCCCAGCACACGACCGACGATATCTTCTTCCAAAGCATTGACCAGAGGACTCAGCTCAATGGGATATCCGAGGGACCCTAAGGAGGTGAGTTGGATTCGATCCCATCTGGGGCATAGAAGATGAAAATGAGATCACCTGTCTGTCGGGACTGCACCAACTGGAGTCGTGGCTCCTTTTCCTTCGTTCCATCCACCTTCTTCGCCGTAGCCACAACGATGGCTTCATGTTCTAATACCGTCCGTCTATACCTACCGCTCTGTCAGTGATGGTGATTGCTTTCCCGAAAAGACCCACTTGATGCGGAGCTGACCTTTCGGGGTGAGAAGGTTACCCTCCATGGTCTTTCCACCCTTGACTACGTAATCGATCGACTTCCAAAATGAAGCGGCAGGTCCACTGAATCCGTCATTTTCACCGTCACTCTCTATACACACCTGACGGAAGAAGATTCGTCGAGTAGAGGTGTCAAAAGCTCTCTACCTCTATCGTTAATCAAACGGATCTCTGGCGGACCATCGATTGGAAAAGCAATGGCAACTGTCGCTCTCTCTGATGTGAGGAGTATCTTCAGTGCTGCCTCCTCTGCGAAGCCGTACGAGCGCTCGCACTTTTGTCTCTTCATGTTGCGTCTGATCTGCCGACACTCTCAACTACAAATAATCGGCCCGATTCGGCGGGGTGATCGGAATACGAAGGAGAGAACTGTTATTACGTATAGCTTTGATTGACATTTTACGCTGGGATTAGAACACCAACAGCGCGGCACCTCTATCGCGAGCGGTTTCGGTGTCTGCTGATCTTCTAACCACCAAGCACGGTGAGCACGAGGTAAGGTAGAGGTACAAAAGGAGTCGAGTGGTGATTGGTGGAGGGACAAAGCGGCTGGTGACGGTGAAAAAAGGCCCTGGATGTATGGTGGAGGACACCGCAGACACCTGGCTGTATTCGAGAGTAGATAAGGATGATTGATGACGGCATCAGGTGTCTGCGACGAGATATACTGTGGCAGCAGCAACAATGTTATATTGTCTTCACGTGAAATCTCCACAATTGACACCGACATTTAGAGATGAACGATGCTTTCTATTCTCAACCCAAAAGCTCCATGCAACACACAGCAGAGGTAACATAAAACATGAGATCATCGACTGCATCTGCGTGACGACGACTACAATCTATTGCTTTCTCTTTGGCATGTACTTCTTGGCCTCATCCAGCTCCCTCTGCATCCACCAGATGGATCCGTGAGCGACTCCTCCCTTCTTCTTCACCTCCTCTAAAAAGTTTTGTGCCTCCTGCAGTTTGTCTTCGGCCTCTTGGACGGCGCGAGCGACTTCGGCAGTCTTCGCCTCGGCTTGGACGGTGGCCTGCTTGGCAGACTCGAGGGCGGCATCGGCTTCTTTTCTTCTGTCTTCAGCTATCTTTCTCTCCTTCTCTACTTTTCTGAGAGCGGCTTCCTGGATGGACGTCAGATGATGCGGAATGGGATGATCGAAAATGAGACGATCGAAAATCAGATGATGAAAGATATCGAAGACGAACCTGGGAGATCTTGGCCTTGCGAAGGGGAAGAGGATCTTCGCTCTTGACTTGTGCCAGCTCGGCGGCGGCTTTGTTTCTTGTGACGACACCGACAGATGTGTCCTTCGACTTGGTCTCCAAAGAAGAGACGAGGTTAGCGTAAGCATCCTCTTGGGACTTGAGCTCGTCGACGGCGGCCTGTTGGGCGGCCTCAGCCTTTCTGACCTTTGCATGATTAGACACGATTAGACGTGTGCTGATTGGAGATCGAAATGAGAGGAAAACTTACCTCGTCTTCAGCAGCCTTGAGGGCCTCTTGTTGCTTCTTCGAGGCGGACTCCTGTTCCCTCTGCTTCTGAAGGGCCTGCTTCTCTTGCTCGAGTTGTCTCTGTACTTCAGCGCAGAGAGACTGTGCCTCGGAGAGGAGAGCGGCAGCTTGGTTGACCTCGTCTTGGTTGTCTCCTTGTGGGGCATCAACGATGTCCCTCAAGTTCTTGTTGTATCTGTCGCACAATGAGAAATGCCTTCCGTTTCGATGACTACCTGAAAGCGAGGTACTCGATGAGAGAGACGTTCTTTCCATTGACCAACATGCCGGCGTTTCTGATGATCGAATCAGACGAAGAGTCTGAGAGGATGATAGATGTTCACCTCAGCTTATCACGGAGAGCGATGACAGTGTGTGTCTCCTTAAAGTCCTCGAGGAACTTGTGAGTCCAGAACTCGTCAAGGCAGTTTCCCTCCTTCTTCTTTGACTGGTCGAGCTCCATGAACTTGTGAGCGAACTTCCAGATCAGCTCAGTATCTGTGCAGAGTTAAGGTGGTGCAGTTGACATCCTCAATCAATCACCCTTCTGTCCCTCATTGGCCCAGAATCCGTTGAGAAACCACTTGGCCTGAATAGGTCAGTATCGGGCACGCTCAACAGGTCTAATGCACTCTAGATCGTCGATGCCAGAAGACATCGGATGGAAATGCGGATCTGTGATCACCTGCTCGGCGTAGTTCAGGTGAGAGATCTCTGAGAAGTCAGCGGGTCTGGACATGTTGAATGGGTTTGTGGCCTTGCGCCGATGAAAATGAGCGCAGGCCTCTGTTGGCCTGGTTGTAAATTCTACCACAGTGATCCGAAAAAAGATGCTCAGGCAAATATCTCCACCTATGCTGGCAGCTGTACGACACCTCTATGCTCTGCCACGGTGACATTCTCTTCTGAAACTCTGCTGACTGCTGACGAAACGAAAGATGACAAGACGCAGAACCATCTGCCGTCATATTCAAGTATCAATCAGTCTCTGATGTTGCGTTCATATTAGACCACTTGGAGTGGACTAGATGACGCATAGTTCATTTTAGAATGAATAGCTAAAACAACAAGCAGTGTGAAGAGATGAAATCCACCGAAATTCATCTCGGTTTCATCTACAAACAATTCATTTATCCGATCAACCGACCATGCTGAACGTGTGCCGAATCAGATGCAATCCTCTCATACGGTCTCCAATCTCACGCAATGTGACCACTTCTACGAGACAGGTGAACTGGCTGCGTCAAATGATCCCAATTGATGATGTGAGCAGCCAAAAACGAAAGGACCATTTCCCATCATGTGGTGCAAAGAAGTATTATATCCTGGAGAAAGAGCAACTTTTGTCCTCACCGATGTGATGTATGTCGTCATCATTTGTTCTGTCACCTGATGGACTCCATAGAAATAATCTCGTATTTGATCGAATCCACCAGTCTATCGAGCCCAAGAAAGAGCACGTATGTATTCGTCGAACATTCATCCATTCTGATCCATATTAGACAGAGGCACTCCTCTTAGAACCAGCGAAGAACTTCAAGGGCGAGGACAAAGGTGAGACGATGATGATCTGCAGTTGATTTGCTGATTGCCCCCGCAGAACACTTTGTGTTGGTTCCGAAGGCATCGCTCGATGATCAATCGGATGTGGGTGAGGATCACATCTCATTCGATCTCTTCGAATCCTTCTAAATCTCCTCTCCAGGTGTCATGGCCACTGTTATCAGTCAGGTGATGTCCACATCAATACACAAGACACCTCCATGTTGGAGATGATAATGCACATCATCAAGACGTCGACGTTGATGGTGTTCTGAAAGGATGATAGAAAGTCGAGTATGTACCACAATTATCCAATCTAGACTCTGGCCAAGAGAGAAGAGTGTTCGTTCTCGGTCTACAACCCGTAAAACTTCACAAGCTAGAGAAAGAACTGACGGGGGTGTGGAATTCGGAGGTGATGTCATCACACGACATCATCATGATGTTGTCACAGGTGGTACCTCTAAAGCAGAAGACCGCAGTGGACCAAGAGAACAAGAAGAATCTGAAGATCATAGAGAAGATGTTGGAGAAGGTGGCATCCTCCGAGATATTGACGCGCCTGAGAAAAGAGAAGGTGTGTCACGTCTGTATGAAGTGTCTGATGATGGAAACAGAGCATACCCAACGTGAAGTCACCAGATTTCGTTTGGTGGATCTGCACTCACCTTCCGAGGGATCGTGTCGAGTTTTCAGAGCAACAGAGGCTATTGGGAATGACTTCTGTCGTAGATCGCATCCAGTTTTGTACAAAGGTGATGATCATGAATATAAAGATATCGATCTACGATCATCTCGATGATTGATGTCGATGATCGTGAAGAGATCGTGAACTCATGTGTCCATAGATTCTCTCCACCGTGTTTCCAGATCACTGGGAAGAAGCACGTAAATCAATCGAACAATAAAACTTTAAAATCCATTTCCCTCGAATCATTTCACACGTCCAACAGAAATATGCCAACTAATGAGAAGACTTTGCCTTTCAAAATTGTATTTTCAGATGGTTCTCAGTTTTCTCGTCCCCGGTCGGCTCTTCTTCCTCGGTCCCAACGTCTTGAACATCATCTCATCTTCTCGATCGAAGACGATGTCCATGAGACCTCCCTCCCTCGTCACCGGCTTCCACTTCATCTTCCTCGCTTGTGTCTTTCGATCGTGCTGATAGACGAGAACGTCCCTGGGCTCACGTGTGACCACCACCACGACTTCCAGCCCGACGAACGAGCAAATAAATGTGTTTAAAACGGGATTCGCGTTGAACCAATCGCGAGCGAGGGCAGTTGGGATCCACTCAGACATGGTCTCATCGGCGGTCCATCTTCGATGAGATGAGAAGAGACGCTGAGCGGCCACGATGTTGACTCGGACTTCGCGAAGAGATGTGATGTTGCGGATGTGATTTGAGATGGGACGTCCGAGACGATAGACTTCTAATGAGAGGGTCTGGATGGGACGTTGACGACCTAGAGAGTAATTTTAGACGTCTCGAGGAAGTGTGATGTTGAATCATGTGAGATCGGATCTTGCGAGATGATGTGATTACCGTTTGTCATGGGTTGAATGACGGCGTCTAACGCTTCGTTTGACTCCGTCCAGAGAGATACACTCTCTAACGAGTGAAAAGAATCCCCGATGGGCAGGTGATCGAGGGCCCATTGCAAGTTCTTTATCCCCGGATGATGACTGGCGAAGCGGGCGAGGTGTGATTCGATAGAGGATGGGTTCGTGCGGCTGAATTCAAAGAGGTCCGTCACTTCCAGAGAAGTTAAAGACTCCCATCTGCACGATGATGAGAAAAAAAAGAACAAAGAACAACACGATGATGGACCATCATGATGTGGACCATCGCGTCAGGTGTACTTCACCTGTGATCGGCCACGGCCTCCAGCCAATTGAACTCGATGGATAGACTCTGAAGAGATGTGCAGGAGTTGATGTGAGGTCCAATAGAGGCGGCCAGACTGTTCGGAAGGGCTGTCGGATTTTTCAGCAGTGATCTCCACGAGTTATATTCCATCATCTGCGCAATCGTGATGATCTGATTAACTCATGTCATGTTGATGACTTACCGAGACTGAGCTCAGTGAGTTGTTTTGTCATCATGTTGATGATCGGTCTGTCGTAATCATCAGTTTCATCCACGAATGAGTTGATCTCTCACTTTTCAAAGAGAAGAGCTTGTTCCGGCGTGGAAATGTCCAAGCGAATCGAAAATTTGTCCAAATGTCTTCCCTTGAACGACTCGAGCAGCTTTGGACTGTGGACATCATCTAACTCCAATGTCCGCAAGTTGGGAAAATTTCGACGGAAGTGTTCTAAGACTCGAAAGTCATTCGTGTTCAGCCAGCGGTCTGTGGTTGCAGCTGAAGATGACGTCAATCATGCATCATTCTGGACGATCCTTTTTTAAATGACGGATGGTAGTGGCACTCACTGGATTGAATCTCTAATGCTTTCATTCGATTCGATAGACAAGGCGATCCGTATATGTGGTCACAGATGGCGAGCGATCTCGTATGATGTGTCCATGACGGGTTGGCCAACAATTTAGACATTGTCATATTGCTGTTCAATATTAACTCTCCGTATTTTCGCTTCAGATAAGACGGCCACGCGACGCTCCGCAAGATTGAGTTTGTGCAAGACTGCATCGATCAGCGTCTACTATGCAAGATATTCATCACCAGATGAAGGAGAGGTTGTAGCGAGAGGAAAGAGGTGATCAGCTGTATGATCTCTGCAGGTAAGATTTCCCATCGGAAAGAGCGTGTATCTCTTGTTCTCGATCGCTTATTATCAAATAACGTGGGATCGCTCTTTCTTTTCTCACGCTCGCTACCCAGCTGATAGAATGCATTAGTATGTCAATCGCTTCCCGCACATTCCTTGGGAGGCGGAAGTTGTAACAAATGACATACCGTTAGAGGCATCGATGCCCGAGTGGCTGTGATGTGTATGTGTCTCTGATGCAGAAAGGAGAGGAAATATTCGATTCGTATTTCACCTTTGTCCAAGCGACTTAAGGTATTGGGTTGTCGTAATAAATATGGAATAGAGGGATACGCTGTGTCTCTGCATGTCTAAGAGAACACGAGGCAAGCGTGAGCAACTCTTGTCGTAGAGGTTGGTGTCTGCTCCGTGGGTCGCAATATCGATAACCTGCGAATGCGATTACAAATTTCACACAGACCCACATCATCGCATCGATGAAGATTACGGAGGAGCAAGCGCTGCAACACAATGTGACGACGATCCAGAACTTATTTCAAGGGACCTCTGATCTCAGCCAATCGATGATTGTTGACGTCTTGAAGAACAGACACAATCGATTGGAAGATGCGATAGATACCCTCCTGACCATTCAAGATTGTCGGATAGATACAAAGAAAAAACATGACATTCCACCACCTAGAAAGTATGAAGCCCAAAAACACCATACATCTGATGAAAAGGACAAACTAAAAGAAATATCAAAAGAACCCACTTCACCCAAAAAAGGTGCAGTTCTGAACAGCGCAAGAGATCTCATCTTTATAGACGACAATCTTCCCGATCACGTCGTCACATCAGAGCCCATCCGGATCCGTCCCATAGAGGAGCCTGTAGAGGACTTTATGAGACTTTTGGGTCGAGTCGATGATGACATCAGGACGAATCCCATCTTTTCTACATCACCGAGCGGTTTAGAATTCACTTCGATAGAAGATTACACGAGAACGGTGGGTCTTCACAAGTCTTATATTATTGATGATATCATTCATCATCCTTCCCATCCTCGTGACAACAAGAGAACCTCCTGCCATCTCTACATGGCGGTGTATTTCGCCAACAAACTTCACTCCATCACACAACATGCGTCATCCTCCATCAGAATCGCACACCCACACTCCTCACGAGACGTCTAAACGAAAACAGGAGGAACGAAGTCTCACGACAGTCGATCCACACCAACCGATCCCCACCATCCACACCTACCTACCTCATCGAAGTCTCAGCAGCGTCCTCTCTTACTCTTCTCTCTCTGGAATATTACCTCCTTCCCTCCCGGTGATGAACATGATGTGGAAACAAGAGGTGAGATGACGATCCGAAGCGTTGCAGATTGATGCCGCAATAGAATTCTCTCATGCAGAGTGTCATGGACAAAGGTCTGACGAACAAGAGTGGTCAGAACAACTGTTTTCTGGTGAACCTCTCATTCACACTTGAATACTTGTCATTCCACTTTTATTCGACTTTTATTTCATTTTATTCAAAATTGATCTCCATCAGAACGTCATCATCCAGAGTCTGTGGCATCTCAGAACTTTTCGTAGAAGTTTCTTCAGCCACCAGGATCACACTCACTATTCTCACATTGGGAGACCTGATGCGAAGGATAGACAAGTAGAAGATAGTTCATGTCCATATTGTGCATTGGAGACGACGTTCAGTGCTTATTATTATGGTGATGAGAAAGTCTTACCACCTGATGCACTGAGGTGGGCATGAAATATTGATCCTGCAAGAATATTCGAGACGGCACGATTACTTGAGACGGCACGATCGATTGAGACGCACAGGATGGCCATGGCTTGTATCTCTTCGCAGAAATTTCAACTCGGACAGACCGATGATGCGACTGAGTTATTCGTGAGTCTGAATCCTTCATACATATGAAACTATATCACGCAACTCTCTTCATGAAGCTGATGCAAACGCTCACGATCACAATCATGACTATGATCATCATCATCGATCGCGACATTGCTCGCGTCGCGATCACGATCATGACGAGTGATCGTTGATATCATCCAGGATGCACTGCTCTTGTGTCTCCACCAGTGCATTCGTGGCACGTTCGATGATGGAGGTAGTTGTAGATGTCTCATTCACAGAATCTTTGGCATGGAGTTGATCGAATTTGTAAGTTACTTAATTTCTTCTACCGAATCACAAACGGCCCTCACTTCATCAGCTGCTTCATGACTCATCCTCTATAGATGACCTGCTCCTGTGGCACCGTGAGCCGACACTTTCCATTCAGACAGTTCATCCATTACATTCCCGCCAACAAATTACGGTATGGACTTGAGAACATCATGTGATGATGTGACGTGCATCAGGGACGTTCGATCATCGGCTCTCATCGAGACACCAGAGGGAGCAGTGACATCCTCTATACCTTTCGATCGGGCCGCCAGAATGGCCAACGTGAGAGACCCACAAAAATGCCCGAGAGAGGTCAGATCGGATGATGATGATGTTTGCATTGATGGTGATTAGGGATGTGGAAGAGAAGCAGAGCCGAGGTGTTACCTTACAAATAGCCCGGAGGTGAAGAAGATAGAAGATGAGATCTCGACTCATTTTCGAAATGATGTAGGTGGTGAGCGTGTGCATCATCTGGCCGACAGACACTCCACCTCTAGACATGATCTACGATATCTTGGATTCCATTACTCCAACCATCGAGTGAGACACCGACATCTCGTGTGACACGACTGATGGAATGCAGCCCGCAAAACATGTTCGACAGCTCTAACACGTCCAAGCTATACAACTTCAGAGGCATGGTCTGTTACTATGGAAAACATTACAACGCATACTTTAAGAATCGACGGACGCATGAGTGGATGGTCTTTGATGACACGACAGTCAAGATGATTGGAAGCTGGAAGGAAGTGATCGAGCGTTGCAGAGGAGGAAAATTTCAACCTCTCCTCCTATTCTACGAGATGCCCGAGGAGGGAGAATAAAGAGCTCTCGGTGCTGATGATGTTCCTTCCAATATCTCGGTGTTCTCACGTCAGCCGCGTAAACTTCACATGTAAGGTGGCCACAAAGCCCTGGACTCGATACGTTTCTTCAGGTCCGTTCGAAGGTCTTCCACAGAGAGGTGCTCATGCCTACTGGGTCGGTGTTGAACCCTGTTTGGGAGAGGTACATCATCAATGTGCGTTCTATCGCTCTCGGTAGAACGAACGGAGGAGAGACATACGGATGGGGATACGGTCAGAGCTTCAGAGGATCGCACGTGGATAACATAGACAATGCGTTACCCATCATCAGAGAGAGTCCAGAAGAGTGGACCAACCGTCGCAATTCTCTATAAAGTACATCCACTGAGTATTCTGCGATCTATTCTTTGGGCTGTGGAATGGGACAGAGGTCCATTGGGCAGCAGCTTCCACCTCAGGTGGGATCATCTCCTTCACATCACCACACGGCCCGATATTGTCTAATTATCCAGATGAAATCTACAATTCGTAATACCCTGCAACGTTGCAGGTGTCGGGTCCGATCGATGTGATACCATCCTATTCATCACCATCACCATCCAGGATGCCATACTCCTTCACCGTCATCACAGACTTTGATGAAGCGACTGCCCAGACCATTCTTGCCATCGAGAGGTCGACGGCCACACCTGGTCTCGGACGTCTCCTGTGGCCAGGTCTTCACGGCATCAAGACGCCCGCCATGGTGATTGAAGAAGAGAAGACTGGATCGGCATCATCGTCCCAAGAATCATTGAAGCAGGGAGCCGACGACCGAGAGGTCAGAGACACCATCGACAACATGAAGAATCCGAACAACAGTTACATTGCCATGATTGACGACACCACCAACGAGATCGTCGGTTATGCGTGGTGGCAATTCAATGAGAGCCATTCACCTCTCCAATGGTTGACAAAGTACAACACCAGGAGTCGTCCCAAAGAGATCAACGTCCCCCTCGCTGATGCTATCGGAGGTGTTCGTACTCTAAAGAGAGCCATCATCATCGGTCAACGTCCGTGGTATCGTGAGTCTCTCTTCATTCTATCCCGTCTCTGATTGACATCAATCAGATCTTCGCGAGCTGTATGTTCTTTCGGATCATCGAGAGAAGGGATTAGGTACTCGCCTCGTTGATTGGGGACTCGATGAGGCCCGTCGCAGAGGTATTCTTGCCTACGTGGACGCCATGCCAAAGGCATTCAACTTGTATGTTCGATGTGGTTTCACAGAGATCGATCGAGTCACGGTCGATCTCGAGCTCTTCGGAGGGGAGAGAGGTCAAGAGAGCGTCTTCTCCATCATGACAACAGAGACGACATCATCCTGAATCGATCCTCTCGTCTTCTGAAAATTATGGACCCTCGAGCTTCCTTCGTAACTACTCTGCGTACTATTGTACAGAGTATGATAAAGTGTCTCATCTTACACTCGCCGATAACTATCGGCTTTAGAAAAGCAACACGCATCATGGAGAACGCGTCGCAAGATCATGTGGTTATCACGTGAGACGGTAAAGTATAGAGGCCAACTTCTTCATCTTTCTCATCCGAATCTCCACTGACGCAGGGTGAATGCTCTATCCTTTCGCCTTCAGGTGCCTCAACGTTGATTGCATTGTCACCATGACAACGCGATGTCTGAACCACCCGCGATATACGTACAGGTGCTGTGTAGATGCGATGTTGAAGGTGGTTGAGAGGGTCTATGTGGGGAGAGGAACGAGGCGAGATATAGGGTCGTTCTGGTTTAGAGGAGGAAAACATCTGCAGTGGAAGAGAAACACGGAGATCTTGACAACCTTATCGAACCTTTAAGTGCCACTCTGAACTGTAACCGTTCCGCTTATTTCTCTCTCTTCATCTCAAACACCCGCTCAGCGAAGATGATGGCCTCTATAACTCAGGCTCTCTTGGCAGAGGTGATGAAATGAAAATGAAAGCCATGATGGCTGACAGCGGTCATCAGTTGGACGAGTTTGGGGATGATGGAGGTCTGGGTTCGAACGAAGTGTGGCAGATGCAAACGAGCCAGGGAGACTTGATTCAGGGGCCCCAGTTTGCATCGATCCAGCAACCCATACAGAATGGATCGAATGGAATACGGCCCAGCTCTTGGCAACCCAGCCAAGAGATGCGTAGTATCTCACACGCACAAGAACCAAACATACCAATGTTTCATTCCATCGATTTCGAACACCGCTCTCAGTCAGTTCCTGTCTTCCATTCGGAGGTGAATTGTATCTCGAAATTCGCTTCTTAAGGTCGAACAGTCTTTCGATGCAACAGACGACCTCATGTCTAGTCTGGCAGACAGTCAACGGTTGCTCGATTCTATCAGTTGTTTGGAATTAGACCCTCTCGCATCATTACCCACTCAGACATATTCGACATCACAGAGACACGATCGACCACCCTCCATCGTCCAAGATTCCTCTCCACCATCTTCCATATCAGATCTCACTGGCTCTGAAAACTTTTCTCCGCAGAGCGATATGCTCTTGATGGCAGAGTACACACAAGCAGCAGCGGTCCCTACACCACCGGCCGTCGCCAGACATAGATCTGTGTCTGTATCCGGCCGCTCCTCACCATTACAATCGGGGAGGGACTCACCATCGGGCAGACTCTCACCACTACCTCGACCTGCTTCTCCCATCAACAAGACGAAACCGATGCGACCCACAGCTCATAAACCGAAGGCCACTCGGCACGATTATGCATCTCTAATCAACACGGGTATCACACAAGGTAATGCCCGTCGATCATCCACGACGTCTAACTCGACAAAGGAAGAGGAGTCATGCGAGTCCCATCACACAATGCAACTGTTGTTCGGCCGACTCCGATGCCTCCATCGACGGAAGACAATGGCTATACGAGAGAGAGAGCCCACAGTCTGCCGGGGTTCTATAACAATTGGGAGGGTTCAGTCAAGGAATATCAAACGGGGGAAGGGTGCACGGCGATGCACATGTACAATGAGAATGGAACTATGTAAAATAAGAAGTCTCTGAAAAATTCTGTCGAGATGTCCTCTGGCTATCGATCTCATCATATGATGTCGTCATCTGTGTCGGTATGAGGTTCGCGTAGGTACAATGAGCACTTATTCTAGTGATTTGATTGGCTTATGTATACATTTTGAGAGTAATGATGAAGGATGATAGCAGATGATGTGATCAGCGTCTGACGTGCGAAATTTCGAAATGTGATTCTTTGCTCAAATGTCTTCGAGGAAGTGAATGATGCGACGATGGCAACAGTGATGTGTGCACACTGTACAGATCAAAAGCTACGACACGATGGATTCCCGTGCGGTCTCCCATCACAGTATTAGCATCGCCCATGATTGCTTTCCTTACGAGTTCGGAATGGGTTCGTGGGTTTTCAATCAGGTATGATCGTAGCTGTCTGACATCATCTCCCGCACGATAGCTCTCATCACCACACGATGAGTAACTGAAAAAGAACTACATCGTTTCATCAAGACCTTCAGATTCCACTGAACATATTGAAGATGCTGACAGTGACTATAAGCAGGCTCACCTAAAGGGATCTTTCTTGATCGTGGCATCCTCTACCAAATTGGCGACGATCTTCGGTATGCAGCTGCTGATCATGTGTTCTTCCGGCCGTGCACCAACGTCCCGCGCCACCGTCGCAGATCAGTCCGGCCATCATACGAACTCACCTCTCACATCGAAAGAGATGCCGCAAATCTCGACTCAGAATTATCGTGCCAGTGTTACGCAACATGAGACGGTGTGGTGGATTGAGAAGCACCTCAGGTACAAGTGTGGGGTTTAGGTCTGATGAGCTCATATAGAGCCCTTTAACGAGAGTAATAGGGAGAGATATTACACCAAAGGTACTCGTATTTTAACAGCATCGGATGACTGCGGCTCTGCATCCGCACCTCGAGATGTCTAATTTTATGTGTAAGGACCCTACATAACACAGGAACAGCCGCATTCTTTCATTCGGCATGTCTAAGCGTGATGAAATGCTCAGAACAGCTTGCCCCAGATATTTGAAAATGACACCGGATGAGTCAAAACGAACGTGAGTACTAGAGTCTCTATCCCGTACTAGGGCCCCTATCGATTGCTCACACCGACAGACCAGAAGAATCGAACACCATCACCGATCAACCTACCGATCAGACCATGAAGATATCCGAACTGATCCATCACAATGACTGTCAAATCCAGACCACATCGTGTGGTGCGATCGAGAAGGTGACGGCGACATCATTGGACGAGAGCAAGATCTCCAACTGCACCAAACGAAAGAAGTTCTCTCGCCAGAACTTCCCGCCAGACATGAGGAAGTACATGGAGGTCTATTTTCGAGAGAGACCATATCCCACACCCGATCAGAGGAATGCGATCGCCAATCGATTCAACACGACCCCTAGGAAGATTCAAGTTTGGTTTCAGAATCGAAGAGCGAGGTGTGTGGATTTTGATCCTCGATGACGTCTCGGTTCAATGTCGCATGCTGACGCCGAGACAGGATATGAGCGATGGCTGGAGGACAGATGAAACATAAGAGGTGTCATCGTGTTTGATATAAATTGAGGCAGAGTTTTCCATTTTCTCTTCTCTTCTCTCTTCGTCTGTTTGTTGAGGTCGCATTATGTCTGCCCTTCCAGCACATACTATCACCACTAAAGACTCGTAGTAGAAGGTGCGGAGGCTGGGAAATGCACAGACCCACAGAAGGAGTCCTCTATTTCGCCTCGCTGTGCTCTGAACTTCAGCTGTGTGAAGCCACATAACTCGGAAAATTTCCCACGCACCACGGACCTTTGTAACGAGAGCGTACACTGTTGATAAGTCGGATGATATCATAAAATCGCCGGCATCATCCCGCGGTACTTTGGCGTGACACGGTTTGTTAGAGTCACGCACACAACATCCGGAACACCATCATGAGTCGAGAACCACACGAGCCACAGACAGAGACTGATCTTAGGAGGAGTCATGCGCAGGCAGCGTTGCGAAGACACCTGCAGAGGTTGAGAGATGCTCCACTCGGTTGGAACAAGGAGATGGATACAGAGCGAGAGGATATGGACACTCAAGGTGACAAGATGCGATTGTTCACTGTACCCGAAGAAGAACATGCATTGCAAATGTGAGATGGTGATGTCAGATAAAAGAGTCTGTCACTGTGAGGTTCTTCCTCACCTCCTGTGGTTGGTGAAGATGACTTGGAATGATACGTGTGATCTGATCGAAGCCAACTTGCAAAGATGTCCATGTGACGCATTGAAGCGAGCGATCACACGAGAGAAGAACATTTGTTTCGATACTCCGTTTTATTATTCATAATATACGTTTTAAACATGATCGCGTCCGCCCCGCTGGGCTTAATCGCATTCTTCTGCTTCCATCTTCTCTACAACCTTTTCTTCCTTCTCCTCTTCTCCTCTCAGCCTCAAGAGCTGGGCGGCGGCCTCTTTCTCCTCTATGTGTCGTTGTATGGCGAACAGCACCTCTTCGAGGGTGGTCGGTTGCCCCATGACACTCTGTACATCTTTCGCCGTCTGGAGCAGCACGTCGTCCATGTGTGGACGGTGTTGGTCTTGATCCAGTTCTTCATCTTCTCCGTGGATAGTGGTACATCTCCTCCTCGATGGGGTATAATCGGGGTCGATCTCGTCCGAAGAGAGCCTCTCAGAGGGTATCAGCGAGTAGTCCATTGTTCTCCTCTGCTTCTGCTTGTACTTGTGTTGATTCGTCTTTCTGACACATCGCGTGCAGGTGCAGTCCCCCGTACATTGTGGACACAGCCACGTCTTGTCTTCGACTAGCCTTCGACTCCACGTGAGGTCGCTGAGCTTGCTGTCTATGCATCCCTTGCAGATCACATTCGGACATTGCGAGCATTGTTTCTGTGGCTGAGGTCTATTCTTCTGTGAACTCCTGCACATGTGACAGCACACTCTCTTTGGTCCGTTGACGATGGTTCGTGGTCGTATGATGAACTTCCTCTGCTCGCTGCATTCCTCCTCTTCTTCCATCAGCGGTGTGGTCGGTCTCGTGGTCAGGCGTGGCATCTATGGAGGATATGTGTGTTGTTGCTGCTGTTCGGATATCGACAGCGTCGAAAAATGGTCGGCTGTGAACAGAAGCCCAATTCACGCCTGTTCTTGGAAAATTCACGCCTTCTTGGAATTCCTGATCGAGAACCGACATTGGTCCGTGATGCGTCGACTCACGTGGCACATAAAGAGGACGGGGAAAGAGATTGGGGAGAGAGGGTCAGGTGGATGATACATCTTCGCAAGAGGATCGTAGGGGTGAGATGATAATGGGTTCGAGTCAGGAATGGCCGAGGGAAACATGGTCGAGAAGGATACATACGATTCACAGTGATCCGATATGATGATATCACATGTTTTGATAACATTCGACCGAGAATAATCCAAATGGGTATGATACAAATCAAGCGTGAGTTCTTCAAGTCACACAAATAAAGTGATCCAGATAGTCGTCAGACCCATTGATCTCACGCATCTGATTCTCATTTCTCGATTCTCAATTAGGATTGAAAACTGATCCTCAAACAAATGCAGTGAACGTTCTTCTGTACGAACACTTTTCGTTCACCGAAACGTGTTCTCTCTTCTTCTCTTTTCACGAAGAACGATCAATGAAGACCGAAATTCAACGAACCCTCCCCAAGTTTGCGACCGATCTCGCGATGCATCTCGAAACATGATGAAGATTCTCTCTTTTGATAGATCTCACGCCGTATCACACTCCTCGCTGCGAGCAATATTGTGCGACCCAAGCGAATATTTACCTTTCTTTAGCACGCGGTACGATCTAGCGGATACTCGTCTTCTTAACGCCCTTTTTCAAAAGGTAAATCATCGCTTGGGCCACACAATAGGGAGACTCTTCAGAAGGCTCTATATAAAGGACGTTCGTAGTAGAGTGGATTCGCAGTGTGATCGCTGACGTGACGTGACAATTTGATCAAATGAAAAACTAGTGTGGAGCTGGTGGAAGTTTCATCAAAGGTGAAGGCGGGCACTGCCAGTCGCGGGTTTGGTTTCATTTTACGATCACAAAACGCATCAACGAACCACACGCACACGCACGAACGCACGAACACGAACACGATATATAGACATGAAGAGCTACTGTGGCACGCTGAGAATGACCTTGCTTGTCTTCTTGATTGGAATCATGATTCCGAACATACAAGCACTGGACAACAGTAGCCCGTACTCCGAAGAGCTTGCCAAGAAGCTCCTTGTGAGTACTTGACTTATAGAGGCCGAGTTCTGAACTACCTACAGACCTACAGCACCGTCAGCTACTGCATGAACGAGTCCCTCGTTCAAAGCTGGACCTGTGGCGCCTGTTATGAAGATTTATACTTTTGCAATCGTTCCATCATAGAGGACACCAACACAGACACCTTCGCTTACATCGGCAGCACGTAAGTATAGACCTCTCTCTATCTACCTCGCGCTCCACCTTTCCATTCTAACATTGTGTAGGAGGTTCTCAGGCAAGCACTCCATCGTGATGGCCTTCAGAGGAACTCTACCACAAGATCTCAAGAACCTCCTGGTCGACATCAAGATCGCACCCACCATGACAGACCACATAGCCCCCGGCTCATATGTTCACAGCGGCTTCTGGGAGGCCTGGAACGGTCTGAAAGTGTCTCTCAAACATCAACTCAGCGTGAGTTCATCCTCTTCCGCCATTCATCTCATTTGTATGCAGACCTTGATGGCTTATTACAAGGAGAGCTCGTCATGCGATCCTCTCTTCCCTGAATATCCTGAGATGTACTTCACCGGTCACTCTCTCGGAGGAGCTCTCGCCACATTGGCCATCGCCGATCTAGTAGCTGAAGGTTTCATCAACAAGAGCCAGCATGGCATCCACCTCTACACTTTTGGAAGCCCCAGAGTCGGAGACGAGACCTTCGCTCACGCCGTAGAGGACATGTTGACCGGTGAGATCGAAACGAATCATCCAATGTCACATGCTGATGGAATCTTCAGGATCGTGGAGGCTCATCCACCACCGCGACCCCGTTCCAAGAAGTCCTCCCCTCTACACTCCCTTCTGGAAGTACCATCACATCGGCCGTGCCATCTTATACAATCACGATCACACGTCATATGAGATCTGTGAGAACGATGGAGAGAACACAACTTGCAACCCTTTTTGGTTTCCGGCTGCTCTGTCCGACCACTACACGTATCTCAAAGTTGATGTGAGTGTCGATGATGTCGATCGGCTGTGGCTGATTTCATGTTGCAGGTCGGAAGCTGGTGTGATGCTGCCGTACCACCGAAGGATGTCAAGTACCTGGTAGACGTCCCAAAACAATGTCCCGCCAAAACATTTGAGACTACATCCACCGAACCTTCCACGAAAAGTTCCACCAAATTATCCACAGAAAGTTCAACGGAATCTTCCACAGAAAGTTCAACAGAATCTTCCACGGAGAGTTCAACGGAAAGTTCAACAGAGTCTTCCACCACAAGGCAACCGGAGACATCATCGGAGACATCATCAGAGACGGTGCTCGATGCCATGTCGAAGTCCATCACCCACTCGGATGACAAGAAAGAAGAGACCTCAGTTGAATCGATTCGCATCGGTGGCCCCCGCGAGCCAACGGGAGCTAAGACCAACTCTGTCCCTCTCTACATCATCGCATCGGCCGCCGGTGTCATTCTGATGGTCATCATCGGTATAGCGGCCTTCCTTTTCAAGAGAGAACAGAGAAGAAGCTCTTATGAAACGATTGTATAAAATCATTTGCATCGAAAATGGAGAATAATATGGCATTTATTGTTGAATGTCGCACGTTGTCATCACGAGCGCAATAACTTGGAGATGTTCTTCTTGATGGATGAGCTCTGACCTGACGCTGCCTGTTCAAATGTTCAGAAGGGGAAGCGTACTGTACGCAATACGACTCACCCAGTTGGGTATGCTCGAGCACATGTCCATATGCAGCATCACTGCTACCTTCACTCTGTCTCTGCCCTTTGCTGTCACTTGTATGCCTGACACTGTCTCTCTGTCACTCTCTCTCTTCTCACATACATGTAGCGACGATGTGAAGTGATGATGTGATGATGTGACTCACGCAGCATCTTTGCTCTCTGATGACCTGACGGTGTCTTGTTTCTCTCAGAGTAATAGAAGATGGCCGAACTCTCTCCGTTGTTCGTGTGATAGTGGATGTCAGCGCTGATGTATCTTGGCGAGAAGGGAAATGGAGCGTGGACTCTGAACTGGATCGTGCTGGTCTCTTTATCCAGTTCCTCCATCTCCAAGTGCTGTAGTGATCGTCATCATGATGGAGATGATGATGAAGACAAGCGACGGCTCACCGAGAAGAGCTTGATGTTACGAAAGACATCTTCGACGATCTTCTTCAACTGACTGATATCTCCCTTTATCTCTGCTTCCACTCTTCCCCCGATGCCCTTCGTCTCATCAACCATCGATCGTCATCATCATCTCGTGTGACTCACTTCGCCCTTGTACCAAGTGTATTCAGTGATACCCTTCTCTTGTTTCGAGAACTTCCACTTTGGATCGTTCAATTTGTCTGAAAATTTGCACAGGCCATACTGTTGACACATCAATGGAAGATAGAAATAAAAGGAAATAAAATACCTCGCTGGTTTCAGATAAGCCATCGGTTCTGGCGTCATCTGTGTGGCCTTCGACCAACTCAGTGATGGCTTCTTCTAATTTCTTCAATTTCTTCGAATTGATCGTTCGCTGTTTGTGTCATCATCATCTCACATCGACGAGATCACCTGTGCCCTCCAGATCTTCTCCATGACTTCTACCTCTTCGAAGCTGAATCGAAGGGGTACGGTGGCCGTTGTAGTTTCAGCCCAATGTTTCATCATGCTCTGGTATGGTTCTTCCAAAGGGTTCTTCTTGATCTGTCCATAACGCAGCAGCAACCTCATCACGTCTGAGTCTATCGTGCAAACGAAAGTGTTGAATCACCTTCCGCACTCGTTCAAGAGAGCTTGCAACTTGACTGGACGAACATCTGAGATGCATCAGATGGCGTGCAGGACGCAATGACTCACAGTGGAGGTCGTCTAAATTGACGAGGGTAGGATTCAAGACTAGAGGAACGATCGACTCCCCCATGTAGAACAGGTGCATGTTGTCGAGATAATCATCTCCCAGACCGATGATGCCTTTGAAGATGGCTGCCGTTTTGAGAAACATCCTTATTCGACGTTCAACATCATGTGATGTCCAAGGAGAAGACTCACAGAGGTATGTCTTCAAATGGGCATTCGGCGTAATTCTGCAAGATAATGGATAGGAGGTCGCTGATCTTCTGCTTCTCATCTTCTCCCGTGAAATCCTGTCGCATGAGTGTCAGAATGAGTCGGTGCATTGTGAAGCGGATCACGTTGAAGTCGTTGTAAGATAGCTTGGCCTTCTGGTAGAACTCTTGGATGAGTCTCTTGTTCCATCTAACGAATTGTTCTGAGAAGACATTGCGTTTCAGAACCATATCATGAAACTGCTGATCGCTCAAGACCATATCGCCCGCCGATCGCTGTGAAGAAGCCCACAGGACGAGAGGCCAAGCATCGATCTCGGAGTGATATGCATAGAGATGATCCGCCAAGATGCTCCACTCGTTGGGAGGGACGATCGATAAGATGTTAGGGACAGAGGTGAAGTCGTTTTGCAGGATAGCCTGCACCTGTCACTCCCGATGCATCATGCGACTCACTCGAATGTGTCGATCCGTCTCGACGGATGCAGAAGACGTCGACCTGGTGCTGGTGATGGACACTTGCGAGGGCGTCCTCTCTACTCCCATGCTTCTGCTGCTCGTCGGTTGTACGAGGGTATAATGTGGATATGCATTCTCGTGTCGAACTGACCGAAATGACAACTGCAGCCACCTTTTTACTCCTAAGGGTGTTCTTTTGAAACAATCTCCCACTCAATTGTGGCAATGTTCGCTCAAATCCACCACAACACCAGCCGATTTATAAGGTTTGTCCTCTCAA
This sequence comes from Planoprotostelium fungivorum, assembly GCA_003024175.1. Lineage (NCBI taxonomy): Eukaryota > Evosea > Variosea > Cavosteliida > Cavosteliaceae > Planoprotostelium > Planoprotostelium fungivorum. The sequence continues at coordinate 157,647 of MDYQ01000029.1, read as the reverse complement.
AGAACCTTCGCATCTGTCGAATGCTTTTATTCTCCAGGAAGGACATAGAGGTTCCTCATCTTGTGCTCAGATCTTGAGGCGAACGAGAGCGGTGAGAGGAAGGACATCGGCTAAGAGGACGGTGCCTTCATGAGGCTTCCATCCGTCGGGGAATCTCTCGTGTCTCAAGATGCTGTCGGCGGTGGCGATCTCGACTCCGCTCCACCATGATCCAAAGACCAATTGGAAGATGGCGACCTCTCCAGCAGCGGCCTCCTTCTGTCATGTCTTTAGAATGATGGATGCTGGTTGAAATGATGTTACCTGTGCCTCGTTCCATACAAAAGTGGGGTTTCTCTCCACGGAATCGGCTTGACGTCTCTGTAAATCGATCAGTATTTAGACATCGAAGGAACATGTAGAAGTTGACTCACGAGACGGTGAGCGACCATGTCTCTCCAGTTGAGGACCTTTCCGTCAGCAGAAGAGGCAATGAGGGCATCAAGAAGTGTCGCATTGACCACGGTGCTGTCTCCCAGGGCGTTATCGTTTCTCGTCATGGAGGCGTCGTGCTCGATGCTTCGTCTCTATCAGCTCGAACGTCTCGATTTCTAATCTCTCACGCATTGTGCTTCTGAAGCATCTCCAGATCCAGAACTGCGGGGTTATCAAACTTCTTGAAGGCTCCCTCGGCCAAGATGAATCCGATGTCTCTGCCGACGTTCAAGCCGTTGAAGAGTCCGTAGATGAGGTCGGTCTTTGTGATGTTCTTTCCGTTGCGGGGAAGATGTCCGTGATTGGCCAATGTGTTGAGAGCTGAAGACGTCAGGAGGGATGAATATGTGATTCGAGGACTCACCTGGGCAAGGAGCACGAACATCATTGGGTCCAGGGGCAATGTAATCGTGTTTGGAAGGGTCGATGATGAACTTTCCGTTGCGATCCTTGGGGTAAGCGGAAGCGAGGGCGAAGAGAGCCACAAACGCAAAGACGAGTGCCTTGTTCATGTTGTTGATTCCGGTTAATGACAAGAACGACATCATCTCAAACGTGTCACGAGTTGAAGAAAAATAGAATAAAATACGATCACACGACAGTGAGAAGCATCTACTTCTCTCTCATAGAGGTCTCTGTCCGCTTGACGTGACAAATCTGAAGGTGAAGTCGATGACAATCTCTTTGTACATCACACATTTAATTTATTCGATCCAGTGAAACATTAGCTGTTATACAAGAGTCCAGCTTCTGACTCTGTTATGGGAGAAAGGGACATCAAACGACCGGAGTTCTTCCTCATCCATGGGTGATCGAGATCGTGGCTCCATCTGTCGCACGTCAGGACGTTGAGTGATGAGGCACACGATCAACTCACGTCGTCTTCACAATGTATGCAACGTCTCGTGGGGATGCTGATCGGTGCTGACATCCTCTGTCCACACTTGTGATGCTTCACACGTGGTATCACTGGACACACGTGAACTACCGTCATCTCTTTCTCTGGTTGACTGTCCTCGCATTAATCACCATCGACTTGATCTCCATCTGCCATCACACACCTCTTCTTTGGCATGAAGAAGGAGAACTTATCCACCATCTCGATTGTCTCGGTTTGGATGATGTGATGGCTAGCGATGAAACACAAGCGACTCCTCCTGCCTGAGAATGGAAGAAGAGGGTCCGGCAGGGGCCTAGCGCTTCCGACCGCCGCACCCAGGAAACCATTCCACATCTACAACACGATATTACTTTCCCGCTCGGATTTGAAATTCAAAATCTCATCGATCGCTGAACGTTGAACGATCTCTACACATCAGCGTGATGCTTCCGAGACCTTGGTCGATCGATGCATTCAACATCTGAAGATGTCAGCAGGTGAGCGACCTCCGTGGAATCACATCACACTCACCGTGGGGCCCTTTTTCACTTCCTTCCTTTTAATTAGACAAGGTAAATTGTCGATCGAGGAAGCATCGTGGGCCCTGGGTCGTCTTCTATTGAATTTCGAAACTGAGTGGAAGCGATGGGTTGAAAAAATGCAAACAGAAGCTTACGACACATCAAATTCGGAGTTTATCACCATGGTGTTTACACCCCAACTGAGAACGCCGGAGAGAGAGGATGACTTAGGACTCATCCACACAGAAGACAAAAGAGAAGTAGGCATGAGCCACTTTCGAGTTCTGAAGAGGCTGTCGTTGCTGGTCAAGATCACGGCGATGGGGGATGCAGCGCTGGCGTCATCGCCAGAATTTCACAATGGGATCTTCCTAGGATGCAGAGCTATGCTGGACCCATATAAGGTAGTGGACCTTCCATAGAACATGATGGACGTGTCACGGATGGAGGACAATGGAACCTTGACGGAAAATTGAGCCATTGAGGCGACCGCACGAAGGATGAGCAACAGACGACCTCATCAGACCTGACGACGCTGATCGTACAAATAGAATGAAATCACATGAAGATAGTATCTTGCATCAAGTTAAGTTGGTGAAGTCACAGAAGATATTACCATTGTAGTTCATGAAAAAGTCGTTCCTTTCAGTAATCCTGTGACGGCTGTCACAATGTAAGATTCTTTTATCACATCATTACCAACAGTACGAGAGGGTGCACACCAGCACGACGTCTTCGACCACCTCCGATTTCTCTCATTGGGTACGACCGAGCACGAAGAGGAATAAAAGGGACATTGAGATGGTGAAATACCTGGTACAACAAGAACCACACGTGGGACACGATTTCGCATCAAGTGACAAACAAAGACTGATCGGACGACAGAGGATGGATCATCAGACTGCAGAAGGGTCGGAGACACCACTGCTCCCCCTCTTCGATCACAACACCTATGACATCGAGTCTGCCTCCATTGAATGTAACCCCTGAGACACCACCATCAGACATTTCACGTGGTCCAGCTCATGAGAGTCGCGATCAGACTGAGTCCTCCTCGCCCCCTCCTAGAGGGAAGTCAAATCGACAGAATCATCATCGCCAACCTGCTTTGCTAAACGATATCGCATGAGAAGGGTGTTCAACAGGCGTTTTTTGTCTCGTCGTGTCCCTTGAGATGATAGTAGGTATCGTGTAGGACAATGACAGCCTCACTCGAAAAGGTGGAATTTGCGTTTCAAGAATCAGTGTGGCGGCTGTCACGACAGAGTCGTTTTTCGGGTCACAATCGTAACCATACATACAAGGACGACCTCCCCATCATGCCCCCAGCCACCTGCGACTTCTCAAAATGGCAGCGCCCCATGATGAAGAGCAAGAAAAAGGACATAGAGATGTTCAGACATGTGACCCAACAACAACCGCAAGTGAGAGACAACTCTGCATCACGCGATCGAAGACTGAGCGGACCACAGAGAGCCATACACCTAAAGTTTAGACGGAAGGGTAAAACCCAACGCCCACAACCAAACATCTCTCGTGGCACTACTCACGAGAAGGATCATCCCGTCGATCGTCCTCAACCTACACCGATAGATAGTCAAATGAAGAGAATCGATATAGCCAATCTGCTATGTTGAATCATGTCATGATACGAAGGAGTGCTCACCTCGGTGAACGTCCGCAACCGAGTATTCCTTGATGGTTGTATACCCAAAAGCTCCTATTTATAAAGATCGTCACGTCTTCAGATGTGTTCGCATCGCCAGTTTGTGACATCATCATCTGAACGTCAACACGCGCAGATCAAGGATATTCGTGAGGAGAACAGTATTCGACACGGTCTGAAATGATGTGAGTCCCACAGACAGCAATCTCTCGCGTTTCAGATAGTTTGTGATGTGCATCATCACCGCGTAACTACACGTTTTTTCACAGAGGTGATGATGATGGAGGCTGATGACGATGCAGCCAGTGGAGTCGTCGTGAGGAGGTACGATGAGATGGTTAAGATGGAGATGTTATGGCACGTCAATCTGGGAGGAAATGTCCCCGAATGGGTGCGTTGTAGACGGAGGTGGTCTGTGGTACGCCATGCTCCCTACGACTACCCATCGATATGGATAAAATTGGGACTATCTAACTCGTTAGAGGCATTCAAAATCTTCACGACTCATTTCTTCATTCAGACAATGGAAGGTGTTGCATCTCTCTCATGCAGCTCCAGTGCATCCGTCTCGACTTGCACAATCCGTTCCGGGGTGTCTTCCAATTCGCTCTTCTTCACTGAGAAGACACCACTGTTGTCCTCAGCGCTACTACCACTGGGGAAGAGAACTAGATACGGACATCCCCTACAGTTTCTAACGGCCGTGCGGAAGTTTCCGCTCGATTGCCTGAAAGAATGAGACAAGCGTGCAACACATGGTGAGACGAAGAAGGGAAGATCTTCACCTGTCGCCTCCAAAGACGATGAGGTCGGTGTCCTCTTCTCTCGACGCGTGATTCCCGAATGGGTGATCGACGGTGATGATCTCATCTCCTTCTCTCTCTGGCAACTTAAAATCGACTCCCGTCTTAACTATGCAAGTCAACCTGATGTCGCTACCACTTCCCGCCAGATTCTGCCATCTATTTTCAGTTTGAAATTTGAATCGCCCGCCATCCCACCTTGACGAAGTCGAGGGCGAATTCCTCAGCGGGTGTACCCTCGTAGAGGAAGAGGATAGAGCGACAGGGTATCTTCACGTCAGACCCGTGGATGATGATGCCAAGAGGTCGCGTGTAATGATGGATCATGTGATCGGCCAGGGATGATGACTTTGAGAGGATCACTCTCTCTTCAAACGTGAAGACTCACTTGTACGAGGAGGTCCGATTCGTCCGTAGATTTCGTGTCGATCTGAACAAGGTGAGTGTGACGTCATCGTCGAAGTGAAAACTCACGTGGATTTCGGTGAAAACTACGTCGTAGTTCCTGTGCTTCCACTTCTCGGTGAGGTCAGCGTTGATCCTAGCCGTTGCCAAAATTTTGGCATTGATCTCGTGTTTCTCGGCCACCTATTTTCGATTCAGTTTTTCGGACGATGTTCATCACAATGCACGCACCTTTGTGATGAGATTTGTCTTTTCGTCTCTCTTCTTCAATCGTAAGCTCTCCAGCAAGTTTACAAACTCGTTCGACATGTAAGTAGAAGGTCTGTCGTTGATCTCCTGACATCATCAAGTCAGCATCGCATATCGCATTCGCATAAAAGAAGATATCATCTGAAACTCCCACCTTCAAAACGAAAATCTTCATAGTCATCTTCTCGCGGCCCAAAATTTTGGGCAGGACTTCGGTTGCCCAGGCGACCACACTTACGTTTCTCACGGCGATGGAAGTCATGTAGTTTTCGTTGAGATTTCTCCTCTTCTTCTTCCTATCCCTCAAGTACAAAAAGTGTACCACCGGTGTCGTGATGAAAGTGGTGATCAATGCCATGAGAACAAAGATGGTGAACGTCTGACGTCTGATGAGTGCGATGAACAATGACGAGCGTGTGATGATGTTTGTCTTGATGATCGTAATGATGATCTCGATCGCGCTCACTTCAGTGTTCAAAATACCGGAAGATAATCCCACGTTGAGTACGATCAGCTCGACGAGGCCTAACAAAGTTTCAACGAGATGAACGTCTCCATCTACAACGGTCTTGTAGATGAACATCATTCACCCTTTGTGTTCATGAGGAATCCAATGGTCCAGGATTCCTTCCAAGTCGTCTTGGCTACTAATTTGGCGGTAAAAACGGCGGCCCAGATCTTTCCACAGCAGGCGGCAGTGATGACGAGCGCAACAATACCCCATGAGGTTCCGTGAGATAGAGAGCCTATGTTCGTTCTGTTTCGATGTCAGCATCATCATCGTAAAGACATCGGGTGATGATGTAATGATGATCTCGATGTGACGATGGTGAATGATTCGATGATGAAAATATTTGGGAACAGTCGTCACTTTAGACCCGAATTGGCAAAGTAGAGAGGTAAGAGGAGAACGACTACGACGTCCTCGATAGACTTCATGAAGCGTTCGGGCAAGCGATTCGACCTCGGAGTAGCTATACCCATGACGAAGCCTCCAAAGATGACGTCCACGCCGATGACCTGCGTCCACCATGCGCAGATGAAGATGCCTGCCGGCGTTGTAGATGGAATAAAAAATGAATGGAAGAGTGTTACCTAATAAGAAGATGGCCAAGACATTGAGAGATAACTCTCCCGAATCGGTTAAGAGGTAGCGTGATTTGGCTAACGCGGCGAGGACGGGCTTCACGATGAGGATCATGAAAGCAACGAAAGAGATGAGAAGGAGGAAGGTATAGAGGGCAGCGAGGGGTGTGGATGCGTTCGCGATACCGACGACGACGGCCAATAAAATCCAAGCGCTGAAGTTGATGAGAACGATGAAAATGAGACGCGATCCGATCACATGACATCATCTACGGCAGCGGCAGAGAGGGCCAAGTTACCGATTCTCGTTTCCATCAAACCGGTTTCAGATAAGATACGAGCCAAGACGGGAAACTGAGAGAGTCAACGACCGGACGATGGTGCATGAATGTCTCACGGCAGTGATGGACATGGCAACGCAGACGAAGACGAGGAAGGTGCTGAACTGAACGTTTGGATTTGGAGGGGTTCCTACGGTGGTGAAGATGGGATAAGCGATGGCGGCTCCCTATAGAGGATGAGATGATGAATAGATGTGATGGAGAGCTCACGAAGGCAAAAGGTAGAGCGATACCTGCCAGAGAGATAGATAGACCTTGTTTGAGATTTCTCTTCATGATTGACGTGTCGAGTTCGAGTCCGATGAGAAACATGAACAAGATGAGTCCAAAGTTGGCGAAGACGGAGAGAACATCGATGGGTCCGTAAGGTGCCAAGATGTTCTGCACAGTCGTGTGAGTTTCACGGACGACGCATCGTCCATCACCTTTCCGTTACGCGGAATGTAGCCACAGACGGATGAGTTCGACTTGGTCGGGGGGAAGATATTTGTAACGTAACCATCGATTCGACCTTCTATCGTCAGACTTCTCTTAGACATAGAGGATTCACCGAAGGCAGACGGTCCCAACAAGATACCAGCGACTACCTCCGCGATGACTGACGGCTCTGCACGTAAAGTCATTCACCTTCAAATACCATCCTTCTCTCTCACGCTTAAGGAAACCGAATAGCCAAGCTAATGTCCTGGAGAGGGCCACTACGATGACCAATTGGATGAGAAAGATGGTGATGTTCTGATCGTTCGGCATGCCGCCGGCCACGATGGAGGATCCGGTCATCTTCCAAGTATACCTTCTAAAGCCGTTTGCGTCGCCGACGCACCTCCCCTCGATCCGATAGTTGTTACGAGGTAAAACCCTAAAACCAATATTCTCGTATCATCTTCGAGTTGTTACGAAGTTGTTACGAGCCATACGGGAACATACCACACACTGTCGTGGTCATATCGTTATCGGGGAGTTGTGGTTAGAAGCACCTTCTTTGTCGTTGGACAGTGGTTTCTATGCGGTAGAGATACGGAAGAGGCAGCAGCAGTATTGTGGAAAGGTGGTAATGGTTCGCCCTCCGTCAGTTGGGATACCGTCTCGAGTTACAAATAGGTAGAGTGAAGGGATGATGGAGGGGTGGATCTGTGTGATGATGTGCGATATTGTGGAAAAGAGAGATTTAAATTGATTTATTCTCGTCTTGCGTCGGAAAAATTTCGGATTCAATAACAGACATCGCATCACCATAACACATTCAAGATGCCGTTCACTAAAGACCTCCTCGATGTTAAGATTCAAAACAGAGGGAGAAAGAATCAGCATCTGGAAGACATGCGAGATTGGGTCAGAAATCAGCTACCAACGCTGTACAGTGCGTCGTTCATCCTCTTTTACGGCTTCTGAATTGTATGCCAGCTGAGTCGCAGGCGAAAAAGAAAGGATCAGAGAGAAAGGCTAATGTCATCGCACACAAACAGAACATAGCCGCTTTGATCGCAAAACGTGCAACGGTAATGCAAATTCACTTCGAGTGATGATTAAATGATACTGATTCGCATAGGTTCCCAAAAAGAAGGGCAAAGGAAAGGAAAGAGAGAAGAAGAGTCTATTACAACAGATTCTGGAACGACCGAAATCAACGAAAGAGCTAGAACAAGAGAAGGCCGAGAGAAAAGAAACCGGCGTGAGATCGATCGAACCATCGTTGCATTACGATTGATGTCGATCAGATCGTCACATTCGACACGAAAGCGTTACAAAAGAAGAGAGGCCTCAGCGATAAGGATCTGACGAAGATCAACCAACTGCGAGGAAACAGAAAGGGACATGAGAGTGAGTATCATTTACATCTGATCCTCATTCTTACTCCATCATAGTGAGAGAAGTGGAGAAGACGATGAATTACGACAAGGCTTCGGGTGTTTTGCACGTACCGAGCAGTGTCTTCAAAGAGCAGAAGAGTAGGTCCGAGTCATCGCCGATGGCGAGGGCGGCACCGAAGATGGAGCGATCGGGGGGAGTCAAGAAGGGAGGAAAAGGAGGGAAGAAGAAGGGAGGATTCAAGAAGAAGAAATAAAATTTTGAAGAGTCATCATGTCGATGGGCTCTGTTACATGATCGTGATCAGTAAAGTGAACGTCCTCGGTGAGAGATGGTTGATATCTTGATGTCTTCGATGTAGAGAGTTACTGTTGTTCATTACGTCTCGTTCTGTTGAGTTTGGGACTGTGTCGGTGAGGGCTTGTAAAATCGTATTTTATTCGTTTTTTGGCTTGGGAGGAACAGAATCATCATGTCCGATCCATCGGGAGGCGATCTCTACGAGAGCAAAATCGTTCTGCTTGGAGACACAGGTACTTCAATATCTCACCCTCTCGTACAGTGGATCATCGATTCAATTCGAAACTTCGTCATCCGCTAACAGGAACGAGGTGTGGGAAAGACGTCCCTCGTCTTGAGATATGTGGAACAGAGATTTGCAACTCAACAGCTTCCTACCATCGGTGCATCTTTTTTGAGTCGAACCATGTGGGTCGTCTTTGCGACTCAGAATGAAGATCTTCCATCTTTTCATCTTCATGTTCTCTCGGAACCTCATACGTTGCAGATGGGTGGATGATATAAGGATCAAACTTCAGTTGTGGGATACTGCAGGTCAAGAACGCTTCCGTTCGTTGGTGAGATGAATTTCTATTCGATCGGGTTTCATCGGTGTTCGATTGTCTTTGTGACCATTTCTGAATTGGAATGACAGGCACCCATGTACTACCGCGGTGCCTCCGTCGCTCTCGTCGTCTATCACGTCTGTAACCGAGAGAGCTTCGAGATGACAAAGAGTTGGATAGAAGGTGATGCATTACACGTCTCACTCCTCTCATCTTCTGTACAGAATTGAGATCGAACAACGAAAACCACATCAGTGAGTTCATGGAGTGTGCATGTGATTGTTGATCATCACAGTCGTCGCCATTGTGGGCAATCAGATCGACAGGACAGATCGTATCGTGACAGAAGAGGAGGGTAGAATCTACGCCGAGAGCATCGAGGCTCGTTACTTTGAAACGTCTGCTAAGAAGGACGTCGGTGAGACTTCCATCTCGTTCTTGCATCTCATCTCATACGACATCAGGAGTCGAAGACATGTTCTTACAGATCGCGAAAGAGTTGACGAAGAGGGTTCAGAAGTCGAGCGAGTCTGTATCTGAGTTCATCCAACCATCAGGACGCACTGGTGGCTGTTCATGCTGATGAGAGATGCAATGTATATAAATCCGATTTTTACATCTCTTTTTTATCCCTCTTCTTTATCATACGGTTCATAATGTGTGCCCGTTCCATCATTCAACTCGATCACTTTTTCCATCATCGTCTGATGTCTATTTCTTCTTCAGTTGATAGATGGTGATGAACTCTGATGTGTGGGCTGGATCTTGTTTCGCGCGAGGAATGGTAGAGACGACAAAGTGGTCTGTCACCCTCTGAAAGAAGGTGTCGTGGATCTGTTGATCTCTCATCTCTAAAGAGAGTAGACAGACTGGAACAAGGTTTAGAACAGAGTGATAGAACAGAACGAGAAAAAGATGTGCATCACCTGTTCTTGTGTCACACAATGAGGCCAAGACCTGGATGAGCGGATCGATGGACTCCATCTGGTATAAAACATCTAAAAAGATCTGAGATTGGGCTTTTGTATGAGAGCGATACAGAAAGAGAACATCGAAGGTGTGATGTACCTGACCCAATGACATAATGAAAGGGAGGCTTGAATTCTTTCACGTCCGTCACGCCCCAATTCAACTCTTTCACTTGGACTTTTCCGACATTCTCTCTACCGCTGAGATTGAAGTCGACGTTCTTCTTGATCAGATGGAGAACCTGCGGGCACTGTTATAGATGATGGCTACATGGTGTCCGTACCTCTACACGATCGGTGATCGTTACGTGTGCTCCCAAAATGGCGGTCACAATACCAGTCAATCCACAGCCTTAAAAACCAATCAGCACATCGACGATCTGATCGTCTCAGATCACCCGCTCCAATCTCGATCAGCTGCTTACCCTTGAGATTTAACTTGTGACGATTCTTTTCAAAGTATTTGCTGAGTGCAACACCCTGAAGTCTTAATTCAATGTTCGTTCGCAATCACAGAATCGCTTTCTATGCTTTACGGATCAAACGAGAAACACACCGTATCCCACACTTTTGTACCCGTGCTACTGACATTCTGCGGCTGCTCATGGATCGTCAACGATTCCCCCAACACATCGATCGAAAAGCTCGTTATAGGTGTCTGTCATCATCCATCACTATGTCACGAACATCTCGTTGTCTTACCTCTACTTCAGTTGAAGGAAGGATGCTGGATGATGCCATCCTAGTCCTCAGATGGTGCGTCATATTGACGTAAAAAAGTACGGTCATCTACAACTATGAAATGGCGGGATTGCAGAAACATCATTTGGAGAAGATCATCACGATGGACAACTCCTTTTCCATCAATAACAATGGTGGCCAAGAGGGCTATCAATTATTTGGCGGCAACTTTGGTTTGTGGACGCTAGCACATCCGCCAGCAGATAATGTGCAGAACGGAGGAGAAGAAGAGAAGACTTTCCTGAGCGATCCTTCAGACACGTACATGTCTTCTCCTCTGCCCATTGGCAGTAGACACGCTTCGATGATCAATGAGAGGGGATATACACAATCTTCTCCTCTCTGGGATATCGATTTAGACATTCAGAAGAGCATGTTATCTCTCGCTGAGGACCCAGAGTGGAGCCACGAAGAGGCTAGACACAATCACCTGGCGCCAGGTGCACCGTGGGGAGCCTACGAGACGGAATCATGGTACAATCCAGGGCCCAATATGAACACTTATTCGCAGAGACATCACACCAGACCTCGCTCGCCCTCAAATCAATCGGCCCCATTCGATCCCCTCTCTCAACACAACAAGTCGAACAGTGTCTGGGTAGCTCACGAGACGAGCCGGCTGTTCAATGCATCCAATCAGAAAAATGTGCCCCACGAGAGATCATCCCAAATGAGTAAGCCCAACCGAGAGAATGCGAGTCATGCGAACACCAACAACACTGGTCCGCCCAACACTACTTGGATGAGGAGTTCTATGCCCTCGGGGGGAAAAGTTGGAACGATACAGAGAAATCTCATCAACCAGACAGAGACACACTCGAACACATACGGAGACGGTCACAGCAACAGATTATCCTCCAGCATGACGTGCAAGTTCTACGCCACACACGGATGTAAGAATGGCGATTCCTGTCCATTCCTTCACGGAGAGAAGAAGAAGGTGAGGAATCCACTTCATCTCATGGATCTCATCCATCTCCACTCGTCTATACATCCATTTCACGTTCAGGAACACTAACCATCCACAGATCGACAGCGTCTGCAAATACTACTCGAACGGCTACTGCAGAGAGGGTGACAACTGTCTTTTCATTCACGAGACCGGCCTACACAAACCCATGATCTACGAGCCCCCTCCACCCCCAACCAAAGTCGAATCCAACAACCACCTCAAACTCGCTCACGAAACGAGACGAGATTCAGATTCACGTTCTTCATCCACCATGCCGATGCCACCTCTCGATGTGAACGTCCAACACAAGAAGGGAGGACTTCTCATCATCCCCCCCTCCATGATAGAGAAGAAGAGAGAAGAAGACAAGAGAAGAGAAGACGAGAGAAAGAGAGAAGAAGAGAGGAAGAGAGAAGAAGAGAGAAAGAGAGAGACCAGGGAAGAGAACAAGAGGAGGAGCAAGACAGCTAAGAAAGACGTCACGCTGAGAGCTTCAGATCATATTGTGAGGGACAATGTAGAAGTTACGAACAGGAAGGAGAAGAGCAAGTCTATGATACAGGCGCCCGTCAGCGTCAGGGACGACAGGATGGACAAGATGTTTGAAGAGAAGAGACAAGCTGAGGAGAGGAGACAAGCTGAAGAGAAGAGGCAAGCGGAAGAGAAGAGACAAGCTGAAGAGAAGAGACAAGCTGAAGAGAGGAGACAAGTAGAGGAGAGGAGACAAGCTGAAGAGAAGAGGCAAGCTGAAGAGAGAAGGCAAGCAGAAGAGAAGAGAAAAGGAGAAGAGAAGAGACAAATAGAAGAAAAGAGACAAGCTGAAGAGAAGAGAAGGGCAGAGGAGAGGAGACAGGCTGAAGAGAGAAGAGTGGCAGAAGAGAAGAGACAAGCGGAAGAGAGGAGACAAGCAGAAGAGAGGAGACAAGCAGAAGAGAAGAGAGTGGCAGAGGAGAAGAGACAAGCAGAAGAGAAGAGAAGGAGAGAGGAAGAGAAGAAGGCTAAGATGAACAAGGCAGTGGAGCAGAAGCCCACAAGGGAAGATAAGACGGAAGACAAGAGGGAAGAGAAGAAGGTCGATGTGAGAGTGGAAGACAAGAAGAAGGGGACGGAGGCAGCCGTGAAGAAGTCAAAGTTGTTACCACAGGTGAGCACATCATCTCTTCATCAATCACGATCACGATCACCTCCCGATCATGATCTCCATCACATCATCATCATCAACATCTACCACGATCACATAAGATCGTCATCGACATGATGCGATCGACTTCTAAACCCACACAGAAGACCGACAGCGATCCGAAAAAAATCGAATTGGTGAAGACCAGCACCCCGGAAACAAAATCCAAAGCCTCTTCCACATCTGAAACAAAGAAGACGTCTCCACCCTCGCCTCGCGACAAGACACCATCCCGATCGGCATCATCGTCATCGACATCATCCTCTCAACGCCCGGAGCAGACGGACGCGTCCATCATCGCGACATCGGAGACACCATCTCATCCCGATGGAGATGATGACAACATGGAGGCGACAGCCATCGACAAGGAAGACACGTCCGAATCCTCTCAAGATGAAGCAGACGCCATCACATCATCATCCGACGACAGCGACACGGAAGAAGACACCGACACGTCAGACTACACCGACGGGCTCGGCCGTTCGATCCACGAAGACGAAGACGAAGCCATGCCCGATCTCATCTTCCATCGCGATGACATGAAGAAGGGCGACTCGAACTGGCTGCGCTTTGCATTTGATGTCTTTCGAACGTTGACGACGGGGTACCTGCGTCTGATGTCTTCTCTCATACAGATCGGATCGGAGAGGAGATGGTGTGATGTGTGCTCTCAACATCACACCGTCTTACGTGGACAACAACAGCAGCACGAAGAGACGAACAATGGAAACTACTTTACACATGAAGATGGAGTCAAGCACGATGTCAGCGAGCTCATTCGAAAGGGACTGTTTGAAGAGGAGGCCACCATGCGGGAGACGAACGGGGTCTTAGACAGTGCAGCTGTTCCGCCTCAAGAGTACCTGCAGAGTTATCTGCAGTCCATCACGTTTCCGAAGGGAAAGAAGAACAAGAAGAAGACCATCAAACTGAGGAGATAAAGAGGATGTGTTGTTGTTGTCGATGGTCTGTTGATGATGCTTCGCGACGACCTCATCACCTTCTTAAAGGGATGACACGAGTGTGGCTGTTGCTCATTTGTCGTGCCGGACGGCGTGTCACTTCCAGGAAAAAGTAACGGCTGTATTTCTTGGAATTTGCCTTCTCTTTTTCTCACAGCATCACCACAAACACACGAACGAGGATCATACGATCTGAAATGGGCTGCTGGTCGAGAAGAAAGAGGAACACACCGGCAGTGTCTCTGATCGAAAACGAGAAGACGGCGGATTATGGAACATGGAAGAGGAGGGAATCGATGGGGAAGATTGTTCCATCGCCACCACCGAGACAGAGCAGAGACATCAAGACGAAGATCCCCTTATTAGAACATGACTTTCAGAGATTGCATCAGCAATTCGGGGGACGATTGTCGCTGTTGACGCAGTAATGGAGGAAACATGTGAAGTATGAATCGAATGATGCCGGCAGAGCGGATGTAGAAGTACAATGTATGAGAAGATCGACTTCTTGGAAAGAAGAATAAAATGAATTTCCAGGACGCAACATGATCATCTTTTCCTTCATCTGTCTCACCGTAGTACATCACACACCATCAAAGAAACAGACGTCCTACTTTATCGTCACACCATCAAGAGGACTGCCATCATCAAGGTGGAGCACACGGTCACGCTGGACGACGCTCCACCCAGTGTACCGGTCTTCACCATCGAGTTGGTGTTGGACGTGGACGCACCATTAGACTTCGTCACTTCATCATGATAGGTGATGGACGCAGCTCCCCAATCCTTCAGATAGGACACTGGCCACGCTGGTGTCTGTGTACCATTGTAGATGCCCGAATAGAGGACGGCGAGGCCTCCGTTCCAGTTGTTGAAGTTGTATGTGGGCTCCCACCACAGTGTGCCGAGGTACCACTCCCAAGCTTTTGTGACCTTAAAAAGCATGTTCATCTGATTGGCGGCATCAGTCGCTTCAGTGTTGGGGTTAAAGGGTGTTGCATATTCCACACCCAACGCCTGTGGTCCGATTAAAACGAAGATGAGATGGATGAATGAGTGTATGCGTCGTGATGACGATCACCTGTTTTTTGTATTGTCCTGCGAAGGGTCCACTCTGCCACCTGCCCCAAGCGGGTATGATCTTGTTCAATTGATCGTTCCTCCTGTTTCATCTCAGCCTGAACGATCGAGGATGACGAGACGCACCGGTAAGTATCAGCAAAAGAAGCGTTGAGAGCGGCCATACTACTGTTATCAGGCTTCGAAACGTAAGCACTGTAGCCGATGATGTCGAGATCATCTGGACGTCTAAAGTCATTACCCGCGACGATCGTCTCATCATCGGTAGAAGACCTCACCAGTGACGTTGGCATTCAATATGTTGCTAGGAATGTAAGCAGAGAAGTTGCAACGGTTCGAACCGACCGATTGGATCTGCTCGCTGAGTCTCTTGGCTCCCCAGATCTGCATCGTGTCATTTGTGATCGTGAGACATCATCGATGACTCACAAGAGGTGTCTTCCACTGTGTATATTGCACTGATGTACTGTGAGAAGAAGGAAGAGATGATGACGAGACTGACCGTGGTTGTGCAGGCCAAAACGAGTGTAAGATGGGTCCATACCGGCTTCTGTGACCGCAGCACGGACGGAAGCGATCTGCTGCTTGTGGTAGCCAGCGAGTTGAGGCCAAGATGCTTCGAAATTACCGGTTGGCTTCGCACCACACTGTAGAGAGTCAGTATTCACCCAGATGACAAGATGCGATGATGTGATGAACCATCAGATGATGTTGATTACCGAATCTCCGCTCCTGATCACTCTGCTTCCATCAGCTTTCACTTCCTGTGAGGTGTCAGCAAAGAAGTGAAGGGCAGCTGACACACGTAGAAGAGGAAGCCGCTCTCTCCTTCGTTCTCGAACAAGATGATGTCGGGTCTCAGTCCAGCAGAGAGGAAGGGCTTCAACTGTCTTCTCACCTGATCTCTCTTTGAACATCTTCTTCGAAAGACGTGATATCATGACACATCACCTCTTGATCGATGGCTCCCAACATCTGTTTATAAGTGTAGTTCATCCAAGCTTGTGGTATATCCTCTCCCATGTTGATGGTGTGAACATACTTCCATCCCTTAGCCACCAACTCCTGTGCGACCACAAGCTGCCATCATCATCAGATCGTGGAGTCTCCTCGCGATGTTCACCTGTGTGTCCATACAATTGTCTTTTCCAAAGATTTGATAGTTCCTCTCGCGGGGCAGAACGTTCGTATTGTTGAAGACAGAAGGTCCGTCACAAGTGTTAGACCAGGTCTCGACGCGGAAGGAGTTGAATCCGGCGGAGTTCATCACCTCCGTGGGATCTGCAGCCGTGTGAGTCCATCCGATCATCTTTGAATGTGATGCATCCGTCCACACCTTTTACGGTCTTTCGATCAAAGTCATAGAAGATGCGACCTGGGATGTTCCTCTCTCGATAGAGGACTCCAAGAGCTGCTCCAGAGTAATACCACTGTTTCTCTCCCAAAGTGGCCACCACCGCGAGGATCAAGAAGAGAGCGGCTCTCATCTCTGCGTTGCGAAGAAAATATGACTTGAGTCGCTGGTATTGTTTGGAGAAGAAGGGACGGAAGGTTCTATTCGAATGTCAGACCAGCGGGCGGTGATGTCATTGCTACCTTTGCGTGATGTGGACAATTTATTGTCCAAAAAGGAGTTCCCATGACAAATGTTGTCAGTGCGGATCCAAAACTAATTCAGTCAAATTATTACTCTTCACCCTAAGAGTTTCGCCCTCTTGAAGAGAAATTATTTGGCTGAATTAGTTTTAAATCACTCTTGAGTCACGAAAGAGCGAAGATGAAGCATCGAGTAAATCTTCCATGTGTGGGTGTAAGCGATTACAACTGGCCTTCATCTTCGGGCAGATCGTCGGCTTGGGGCGACGTCATATCGAAGAATTATCTCAAGTTCAGTTGAAGAACATAACATACAATACGAACACCTTGTGCGATCAGAAGAGGAAACTGAAGATGGAAACCGTGTTCGGCTTGTTTATGCGATGAAACCCTGATGCCTTCGAATCTAGGGTCACTCCGGAAGAACTGGTAATGATGTAATCTCCTCTGTGTGACGTACATATACAGATGATTCAACTGATAAGACGCGTCCATCCGAATTTGATGAACCTCAGGCGGTGATTTCGAAGGTATCTAGACTAGTCGTCAATCGATTTATTCATGCAAGCGATCATCAGATGGTCTGATGATCTCTCAAGATCCTGCTCAGATCCTTCTTAATTGCTGAGCTTTGCCCTGAGGCCGCCTGCTGAGAATCAGAGAGCGACCAACACCAGAAATCTAGAGTGTATGTATGATTGCTCACCCAGTTGGGTATGCTCGAGCACATGTCCATATGCACCATCACTGTCACTCTCACTCTGTCTCTGCCCTTTGCTGTCACTTGTATGCCTGACACTGTCTCTCTGTCACTCTCTCTTGTCTCTCACACATACACATACACATGTACATCACGCCACAAGTGATGAGGTGATGAAGTGAAGTGATGATGAGGTGACTCACGCAGCATCTTTGCTCTCTGATGACCTGACGGCGTCTTGTGTCTGTCTGACTGATAGATAACAGCTGAGCTGTCGCCATTGCTTGTCGTGTGATAGTGGATGTCAGCGCTGATGTATCTGGGCGAGAAGGGAAAGGGAGCACTGACCCTGAACTGAACTGCACTGATGTCCTTGTCGACACACTCGATCTCTTGTTTCTGATCGATCTCAGTCGAGAGACGAAGACGTGAATCATCACCGAGAAGAGCTTCGTGGAGCGGACGACCTCTTCCACCATCTTCTCGACGATCTTTCGCGTCTGGCTGACGTCTCCCTCCATCTCTGCTTCCACTCGTGCCGCGACACCTCCGGCAGACCAAGAGTATTCAGTGATACCTCTCTTCGTCTTGGTAGGCTTCCATCGTTCGTCGCTTAATCTCTCTGATAGTTGACCCAGACCCTTTGCGAGATGTCAATTCGAAATCGAGATTAGCCATCCACGCAGACGAATTACGTATCGTCGAGCGATTCGATCACATTCAAGTCGGATATCTCACCTGACTGATGATGGAACCAGAGTCCGAAGCTGCATCATCAGAGTGATCGGAGATCAGCTCTCTCATCATCTCTTCCAATCGCTTCATCTTCTTCACGTTCGGTACGTTCTTTCACGTGTCATTGGACTGTACGACGTATCAACTCACCTGAGCCTTCCATATCTTCTCCATCATCTCCACCGTCGTCCAGTTGTAGTGTGTCTCGGTTCGAGCCGCCGTGATGGTGGCCCAATGTACCATGAGAGATTGATACGGCTCGATCGTGGGCTCTCTCTTCACTTTACCGTACAGCCGCAACAGCCTGTTCTTACATCAGTCTATGATTTTAATCGACACAACTGTCTGACCTGGCACATTCATCCAATAAATTCTGCAATTTCTGTGGACGCACATCTAAAGGCAGTCATGATCGCACGATGAGATGGAGGACCCACAGTTGAGATCGTCCAAGTTGACCAGGGTTGGGTTCGAGACGATGGTTGCGAGAGACTTCTCGATGAGAAAGAAGTGGCTGTTGCACAAGTAATCGTCTCCGTGACCCACGAGATAATGGAAGAAGGTGCCAGGTTTGAGACCGAGTCTGAATAAAATCAGAATAAATTGACGAGATGAATTGAAGATGGATCATCACAGGGGAATATCTTCCGGATTCAATTCGGCAAAAGTCTTCATGAAGATAGACAGCATCTCGCAGATCTTCTGCTTCTCCTCTTCCGTGTCGAAGTTCTAAACATCAATCAGTCATAACGTCTCTTGTCACATCCTGACCTCAAACTCGGTATAGGTGGATTTTGCCTTCCTGTAGAGGCCTTCTATGATACCCCGATTGCATCTTACCATCAGATCGGAGAAGAGGTTACGCTTGATAATCATGTCGTGAAACTGTTCTTCATTTAGCGTCAGATCCTCTGATGGTCTCTGTGACAGAGCCCAAAGAGTGAGAGGCCAAGCATCTTCTTCCAGATGATAAGCGTATAGGTGATCCGCGAAGACATTCCAATCATCTCTAGGGATGATAGCTAAGACATCCGGCAGAGAGGTGAAGTCATTGGATAAGATGGCCTGTGAGCATTGGCCATTAAACATCTTTTCAAAATGACATCGTACCTTGAAGTGTCGCTCGAGCTTATCGGAGGGAGGGAAAGAGCCTCGACTCGTCTTACGGGGGAAATCACTCAACGACATCCGATTGGATCTCTGTCTCTTCTGTTTTGTTGACACCACTGCTTTTGCAAACACATGGCGTGCCCCGATTGGGGGATTAACCGTTCCCCTCTTAACTACTTACGAATGGACCTGTCATCTAATGACCACGAAAGTTGCCTTTCTCTCGAAATATGGAAGTACGGAAGATTTTGATGCGTATGAAACAGATGCTCTATCGGTGGTATATCATATGGCCGTCTGCCTCATGTCGTACTCGATTTGAACATCATCAGATTCATCACGACATCAGCGTCTATTTATGACCTCTCAATATCTTGCCGATATTCTTCCTCATCGCTGAGCTCTGACCTGACGCTGCCTGCTCCACATCAGAGCCGTACGAGACCTAGACGGTATGTGATCGCTCACCCAGTTGGGTATGCTCGAGCACATGTCCATATGCAACATCACTGTCACTCTCACTCTGTCTCTGCCCTTTGCTGTCACTTGTATGCCTGACACTGTCTCTCTGTCACTCTCTCTTCTCTCACATACACATTTATATCGTGTGATAGCGTGAAGAAGTGATTGAAGAAGTGACTCACACAGCATCTTTGCTCTCTGGTGACCTGACGGCGTCTTGTGTCTGTCTGACTGATACATGATGGCTGAGCTGTCGCCATTGCTTGTCGTGTGATAGTGGATGTCAGCGCTGATGTATCTGGGCGAGAAGGGAAAGGGAGCACTGACCCTGAACTGAACTGCACTGATGTCCTTGTCGACACACTCGATCTCTTGCTTCTATTGCGAGTCAGTGACGAAGATGAAGATGGTGCTGACGACCGACGACGGCATCGCGAACACGATCATGTGATGACGCTCACCGTGAAGAGCTTGACGTTACGTAGGACTTCTTCCACCATCTTCTCGACGATCCTTCGCGTCTGACCGGCTTCTCCCTTCATCTCTGCTTCCACTCGTGCCGCGACACCTCCGGCAGACCAAGAGTATTCAGTGACGCCTTCCTTTGACTTCACGGCCTTCCATCGTTCGTCGCTTAATCTCTCTGATAATTGTCCCACACCAATCTGAATGAAATGAATCGCAGGGACGAGAGAGAGATTGTAAGTGTGATATCATACACGTTCGATCATTCGTGACATCGCGTCTCACCTGACTGATGATGGAACCAGAGTCTGACGCTGCATCATCGGAGTGATCGGTGATCAGCTCTCTCATCATCTCTTCCAATCGCTTCATCTTCTTCACGTTCGGTACGTTCTATCGCATGTCATCGGACTGTACAACTTGTTGACTCACCTGAGCCTTCCATATCTTCTCCATCATCTCAACTGTCTTCCAGTTGTAGTATATATTAGTCCGAGCCGCTGTGATGGTGGCCCAGTGTACCATGAGAGATTGATACGGCTCGATCGTGGGCTCTCTCTTCACTCTACCGTACAGATGGAGAAGTCTATATTTGGATCATTCTGGTGATTCCTTCACAGGAGTTCACCTGACGCATTCGTTCAACAGATTCTGGAGCTTCTGTGGCCGCACATCTGTCGTACGTTACTGTTGAAGTCCTCTTCCGTGTGTGGGAGACTCACAGCCGAGATCGTCCAAATTGACCAGAGTCGGATTCGAGATGAGAGGAAGGAATGATTTAGAAATGAGGAAGAAATGGGCGTTGGAGAGGATGTCATCACCGTGTCCCACTAAATTGTGGAAGAAGGTGCCGGGCTTGAGGCCCAATCTGAACGATGTGAGGGATAAGACGAAGATGGATCTCACAAGGGGATGTCTTCGGGGTTCAACTCGGCGAAGATTCTCATGAAGATGGACAGCAGCTCGCAAATCTTCTCCTTCTCTTCCGCTGTGTCGAAATCCTACGCATCATTCAATCGTCCGAGTCAAACATCATTCTCACATCAAATTCGGTGTATATGAGTTTGGCCTTCTCATAGAAGTCTTTGATGAGACTTCGAGTCCATCGCACCATCAAATCAGAGAAGAGATTCCGCTTGATGATCATATCATGAAACTGTTCTTCGTTCAGCGTCAGATCATCGGACGTTCTCTGTGTGATGGCCCAAAGCATGATCGGCCACGCGTCTTGCTCCAGATGGTAGGCATAGAGATGGTCCGCAAAGACACCCCAATCATCTCTAGGGATGACGGATAAGATCTCCGGCAGAGAGGAGAGATCGTTGGATAAGATGGACTGGGACGGTTGAGAATGGCAAAGATTCGATGGATGTATTCCTTTCACCTTGATGTGTCGCTCCAGCTTGTCGTGAGAAGAAACGGAGTCTTCTCTCATCTCTTATGAGAGAAAGAAATCCACCGAAGAGGAGGGTGATGTCCCTTCTGTGTGACCTTCTTTTGCTAAAGTAAGGAGTACTCGTAGCTACTTGAGGACCTTAAGAGTTGTCCATGTCAGCCTGATCGGCATGGTAATACCCCAAATAAATGGTAGTCGAGGTCCTCTGATCCACGTTTCGAGCTAATCGTGATTAGAAGAAGAGGTTCTTTTTCTATCTATCTTGTGCGAACGACTTTTAAACGATGATGCGGAGAGCTGCCGTGTCTCGGATAATTATCTGACAGATCACTTACACAGGACAAGAGCGAATAAAACTTGAAAAATGGTCCTCGGGTGTCCAGATACAAATGGTATCAGTAGCAAGATCCTCAGCTCACTACTGCAACGCGAAACGTAGTTGTGGGAAAATAAACAGAAGATACGTCTCTCCTTGAAGACAAGGAAATGTATCATTCTGCTAAACGAAGGTGATGAATCTTCAATTCGCTCTTTATTAGACCTGCAATGTCTGTCGAGAGCTGCCCAAGATCTTGCACAGATCCTTCTTCATGGCTGAGCTCTGACCTGACGCTGCCTAATTTGTGTTAGATGATTGTGATTTGATGTTGGTGTGATCGCTCACCCAGTTGGGTATGCTCGAACACATGTCCATATGCAACATCACTGTCACTCTCACTCTGTCTCTGCCCTTTGCTGTCACTTGTATGCCTGACACTGTCTCTCTGTCACTCTATCTCTTCTCTCTCACACATACACATACACATGTATATCATGCCACACAAGTGATGATGTGATGAAGTGAAGTGATGATGAGGTGACTCACGCAGCATCTTTGCTCTCTGATGACCTGACGGCGTCTTGTGTCTGTCTGACTGATAGATAACAGCTGTGCTATCATCATCGTTTGTCGTGTGATAGTGGATGTCAGCGCTGATGTATCTGGGTGAGAAAGGAAAGGGAGTGTGGACTCTGAACTGCATCATGCTGGTGTCTCTGTCGACTGTCTCGATCTCTTGTTTCTATCATTCATCAATATCATCACAAGACGTGACGCATCAGATGACGATCTCGATCATGATCATGATGATGATCACCGAGAAGAGCTTGACATTCTGAAAGATATCTTGAACGATCTTGTCGACCATCTTTCTCGTCTGATTGACGTCTCCCTTTATCTCTACTTCCACTCGTGCCGCGACACCTCCTTCTGACCAAGAGGATGCGATGACGCCATTCTTCGACTTGGCAGGCTTCCACCTTTCGTCGGATAATTTCTCGGATAATTGTCCCAAACCGATCTTTAAAATAGATTAAATCGGGTGAAGAAATAAATTGGACGGGGAGAAGATGTATCATGACGATGTGCGAGTGATCAGATGATGATGATGCTTGTGTTGGAAACAGTGACGGATACCTGACTGAAGACTGAACCCGACTCAGATATGCCATCATCAGAGTGATCGTTGATGAGATCTCTCATCATCCCCTCCAATCGTCTCATCTTCTTTACGTTCGGCATGTGCTGCAACGCGTCAGTCTTCCATTCATTACGTCTTTTCACCTGAGCCTTGTAGATCTTCTCCACCATCTCGACTGTCTTCCAGCTGAAGTGCACGTCTGATCTCGATGATGTGATGGTGGCCCAGTGTACCATGAGAGATTGATACGGCTCGATCGTGGGCTCTCTCTTCACTCTACCGTACAGATGGAGAAGTCTGTGTGGAAATCATTCTTCGAGATTCATGTGATGATGAGCACCTGACGCATTCGTCTAATAATCTCTGGAGCTTCTGTGGGCGGACATCTATCGATCGCGTCAATCACACCGTTTGAATTTTGATATAACGAAACTCACAGTTGAGATCGTCCAAGTTGACCAAAGTTGGGTTCGAGATGAGAGGGATGAGCGATTTTTCCAGGAAGAAGTTGTGGGTGTTGCTCAACAGATCGTCACCGTATCCGACGATGTCATTAAAGAGGGTGGCCGATTTGAGAGCCAGTCTGTTTGAAAGTGAGTCTCACCCAAATATTTGTGTAGATGAAATAAAATGAAATAAATCTTACAGGGGAATATCTTCCGGGGTAGACTCTGCGTAGGCTTTCATGAAGATGGACAACAACTCGCACATCTTCTTCTTCTCCTCTTCCGTCTCGAAGTCCTGTGAATTCCATCAGTATTTCTTCTCTGTATCATCCGCACATCGAAGTCGTTATAGATGAGCTTGGCCTTCTTGTAAAATCCTTCTATGAGGCTTCGGTTCCATTTCACAGTCATGTCGGAGAAGACATTCCGTTTGACGATCATATCGTGAAACTGTTCCTCATTCAGTGATAGATCCTCCGATGGCCTCTGTGTGAGGGCCCATAGGTTGAGCGGCCAAGCATCTTCCTCTAGGTGGTACGCGAAGAGGTGATCCGCGAAGACATTCCAATCATCTTTGGGGATGATGGATAAGATGTGCGGTAGAGCGGTGAAGTCATTCTGCAAGATGGACTACATGCGGTGAGATCTGGATCACTTCCGATTATCAAAGTCGATCATCCACCTGGATCTGTTTCTCGAGCTCATCATGTGACGAAGAAGAGGACACGGATCGCTTGATCTTGAAAGAACCACTCGAGGATGAAGGTGATGCTATCATGGCGTCTCTTGTGTAATTCTGACAGAAGCCTCGCGGTATAAGTCGTTCCCTTCACCTCTGATCTTTCTTTGTATGATATCGAGCTGCATCACGGTAGTTCACGTGTGAGGTCACACCGACAAAGAAGTTTCTCTTGTGCGCCTTACTCATTCTTCGCCCTTAATGCCGTCACAACCGATTCGAAGTGACTACTGAATACTGCGTGAAATATCAGGTTCGTCTTAAGTCTACCGTATTTGGCTTCCATCGACTTAGACTAGGAACAGCTCACCTACCTTTGAAGAATGCAGAAGTCATCATCGTATGTTAGCTCTGTTCGTGATGAGCGAGGTGGAAGGTCCTCGCCGAGAGACATAGTCGATAAACTCAGCTATGCAGTTGGTGTTCACGCGGATGGAAGAGTGAGTTTCCATTTTGCTTCGAAAGCTCATGCTGCGCGCACGCTGTGGGCAATATCACCACATGTGGTTTGTAGAGGAGATCTTTATTCGATTTAAATCATCACGTGACCATTCGGGATTTTACAAACCGGAAGGGGCATTATCACCATGCTGCGGTTGGGAGCTCACGTGTCTCACGTGTCTAAACAGGGGCTCTCTCGCAATTCTGGAAGGTCTACTCTTCCATTCCGTTCTCTTCAGACAGTGGGTCTGGATGGATATCAACATCGGGTGACATATCGCAGGAGACATACAAGAAGACTCTCAATTTTTATCTAAACGGAAAGCCTGTTCAAGTCGACAGTAGAAATATAAACCCCGCTGAGCCACTCATCGATTATATTCGAAGTGAGCTATCCACATAATTGACAGACAAACCGAAATAACTGTCGATAGATAATGCTAATTTGAAGGGGACAAAATTGGCCTGCGGTGAAGGTGGTTGTGGTGCATGCACCGTCACCATATCCCATTACGACCATGAGAAGCAAGCCGTCACGTGAGGCATTCATTTCTCTTCCTTCCCTTCCAAATGGACGATGATGTAATTGTATCACGATTGATTATCACACAGACATCGAGCCGTCAATTCATGTCTCGTCCCTCTGTGTTACGTGGAAGGTATGGACGTCACAACTGTCGAAGGTATCGGCAGTGTGTTCGACGAGCTGCATCCCGTGCAGGAGAGGATGGCGATCTGGGGAGGTTCTCAGTGTGGTTTCTGCACGCCAGGTTGGCTTCTCTTCATTGTTCTACTTATCCCCTCTTCTCATCATCAGATGTTCATCCTGCATATCATGGATCGACATCACATGAATCTCTCGATGATTACCACCCGAACGAACTTCACTTCTCGATCTCCTTTCCATCATCTGTATTCTCTCTGAAAGTCGTGCGACTGATGATCCATCAGGCTTCATCATGTCTATGTATACCGGCTTGAGAAACAATCCAGAGCCCGATTCTAAATCATTTCAAAAGTGTATGGACGGAAATCTGTGTCGCTGCACTGGTTACCGTCCCATCGTCGATGCCGCCAAATCAGTACGTTTGGATTTCAAATTGTCTTGCTGACTCTCCCAGTTCTGTCACGACACGAAAGACACAGTGAAGCCACCGGAAGATCGGGTAAATCATCCATCTACAACGAGCCGCGACTGAATTTTATTGCAGGCCTTCAAGCCTTACGATGCGGCGAAGGAGAAACCCTTCCCCGAAGAATTAAAACAGAAGAAAATCGTCCCTCTACAACTCACCAACGAGTCCGCCAGCTGGTACGCCCCCACCTCTCTGAAGGACCTACTCGACATCAAGGTGAGAAATCTCGCAGAAATCTCACAAATTAACGCGTTGTAGATGGAATATCCCCAGGCAAAGATCATCTCTGGCAGCACGGAATTGGGAATTGATTTCCGATTCAAAGGAACAACCTTCCCCGTCTTGATCTCACCGGTCAACGTGCCCGAGCTGACGGATGTACGCGAGTTCGAATCCCTCTCCCTCCGTTTTTTTTGACCCATTCAGATCCACCACGACGACAACGGCCTCCACATCGGATCTGCCGTAACATTAGACAACATCGGTCGTTATTTGGAAGAATGTGCTGCGAGCCTGTCTCCCTCTCAGGTGGAGAGTTGTAGAGTCACGTGACGTCTCGGCTGATGACGGTGTAGAGACACAGAGAGAGAGCCATTCAGAGTGTGTTAGACCAGCTTCATTATTTCGCCGGAACACAGATCAGAAACGTTGCCACCATTGGAGGCAACATCGTGAACGCTTCACCCATCTCGGATCTGAATCCCGTTCTGTTGGCTCTGGTGAGTCGATCCGTCCGTCTACAACGAGACTTGTGATGACGTGTGATGACGTCATCGACAGGGTGCGACGTTCTATACGCAGAAGGCGGGAGAGAAAGCCAAGCCAGTTGCTGCCTCTGAATATTTTACGGGGTACAAGAAAGTCAAAATGGAAGACCAAGAGATTCTATCACACGTCAGTACGTAACTCGAAATTTCATCCGGATTTCTGACGAAGACAGCGATTCCGTGGAACGAGGAGGATGAGTTTGTGGAGGCTTACAAGCAGGGTAGAAGGAGAGAAGATGACATTGCCATCGTTACATCTGCCATGCTAGCGAAGGTTCAAGGTGAAATCAACTTTACATCCGAAATTGAATTTTCATCCGTACACTTTATTTCGAGAAGAAAAAAGAATAGAAAGAAGAGAATCATTTAGAAAAGAATAGAAGAATTTTATTTGAAACTTGAGCTGAACAAGTCACAGATGAAAAGATTGTCAAGGCTAAATTGGGATTCGGAGGTCTCGCACCTACCTCCATTCTATCACCTAAAACTGAAGCATTCTTAATCGGTAAGAAACTCGACCTACAAACCTTCAACGAAGCCGCCGCAGTCCTCAACCGCGAGGTGAATTTTCATCGACATCTCACACCACGACACACGTACATTACGTATCCTACGTACCGTACGTACCCCCCGATGACGTCATCCAGGTCGGCCTCAGGGGGGAGAACGTACCCGGAGGCCAAGCGGGTTACCGCACTACCCTCGCTCTCAGTTTCTTCTACAAATTCTTCTTGTCCTTACTTCACCACCACTCCCTTCCCGTTCCCGAGAAACTCGGCCGTTCCACGGAAAAGGCCTTCCCCGCGGAAACCACCCGCGCCACCCAAGAGTGAGTCTTGTGACCTCCCCCTTGGCTCATTGTAGATAGGTACCGCCTCAACAAGCGCGGAACTTCCGTCGGACAATCCGAGCCCCATTTATCTGCAAAAAAACATACGACGGGTGAGGCTCGATACGTGGACGACATGCCACACCAACATCGAGAGCTGCAATCTGCACTCATTTTGGCCGATCGAGGTCACGCCAAGATCTTGAGTCTCGATAAGGAGGCCGCCATGAAGGTGAGACATGTCGTTGAGATGTCATAGGTGACCGTGGGAAGGTACCGGGGGTGGTGGGAATCTATACGTACCGAGACGTACCGGGGAGTAACCTGTGGGGTGACGTCATCAGCGACGAAGAATTATTCGCGTCGAAGGAGGTGATGATCGTCGATCTACAACGTTGTAGATTGACAAGAAAAGGTCCTCCATTACGGGCAGATGCTGGGAATTGTCGTGGCAGAGCACGAGATCGCCGCGAAAGAGGCAGCAAAATTGATCAAGATCGAGTACGAAGATTTACCTGGTATCTACACCATCGACGACGCCATACAGGTGAGATACGTACGGTACGTACGTAACGAAGCGTACAGGCGGACTCTTTCTTCCCCGTGACACACGGTGTTACGCAGAAGAACGTAGACGAAGAGATGTCCAAGGCACCTCTCACCCTCGAAGGACAAGTGAGATATCGATCCATCTACAACGAGCCGATACGTACTCCGACGTACCGAACGGCTTCTTGAGAGTTGTAGAGAGATGAATCGAGGATAGATCTACATGGGAGGGCAGGAACAGTTCTATTTCGAGACGCAGACTTCTCTGGTAGTGCCAGACGAGGAAGACATGTACGTCTACACCTCCACACAGAATGCACACAAGACACAAAAATTCGTGGTACGTTTTCATCTATTGTAAATCACTTTAGATTATTTTATATGATTCTAAATCATCTGAAACATCTCTCGTCGATCGATGAGAGTCCCAATCGATCGAAACGGAATTGAAATTGGGACAGGCATCTACGTTGGGCATCCCCATCAATCAAGTTGTCACCCGTGTGGGAAGAGTAGGTGGTGGTTTTGGCGGGAAAGAAACGAGGAACATTAATTTCTCCGCGGCGGCGGCCCTCGCTGCCTACTACACGCGTAGACCCGTCAGAGTTCGCCTGGAGAGAAATGTCGACATGCAGATCACGGGGTAAGTCACTGTCGACATTCTTTATCCCTCCTTTTCATGCGTGGTGTCGATGCTCGTTGTAGATGGACACACGTACTATCACGAATGATTTCGAGGATTATAGATAATATTATATCATCATATAATTCCCTCTCAAAATGATTCAATATTCCGTTCCTTCATGAAGAAGCCAATCGCTCTACACCGTTGTAGATTGACACCCACAGTGGTCGTCACCCCTTCAAATCATCATACAAGATCGGCTTCGACTCTTCCGGGAAACTTCTCGCCGCCGATCTACAACTGTACGCCAACGGTGGAATGTCACACGACCTCTCCGTTGCCGTCTTAGACAGAGCCCTCCTCTTCTGTGATTCTAGCTACAACGTTCCCGCCCTCAGGAACAAGGGAAGAGTGGCCAGGACAAACATACCCTCCCACACTGCCTTCCGAGGTGAGAATATTCTGAGAATATTAAGGGAAATATCTATGAAATTTCTGATAGAGGTAAGGGTTCGGAGGTCCGCAGGGTTATCTTACGGCAGAGGCGTACGTAGAACACGTCGCTTCCTTCTTGAAATTAAGACCTGAAGTGGTGAGAAAATTCGAAGAAAATTCAAATCTCTCTCGTCCCTCCTCACCTCGAATTTCCCGCCAAAAATAGGTCTCAAAATTTTGAGACTCGGTGTAGGTACGCGAGAGGAATCTGTACAACGAAGGAGATCTTACGTACTACAACTTCCCCGTCACAAAGAGCGTACGCCGCTCCTGGGACGAATGCAAGATCTCCTCGAAATTTCAAGACCGTCTCCAGGTACCCGACGTACCGTACGTACCCCTGACTTTTCCAGGAAATCGAGATCTACAACTCACAAAATCGTCACCGAAAGAGGGGCATCACCCTCATCCCTTCTAAATACGGCGTAGCTTTCAACGCAATGTTTTTGAATCAAGGCTCAGCCATGATACACATCTATTTGGACGGTACAATCTTAGTCACACACGGTGGCATCGAAATGGGTCAGGGTCTGAACACGAAGGTGAATGTCTCTCCCTGCGGATCTTTCCGCTCTCTCTCATCCCCTCCTCCCACGTGTAAGACGTCTAAATCGATGATAGGTGGCACAAGTGGTCGCCAACGAATTAGGAGTCCACATCAGTCACGTTCGAATCAAAGAGATGGCTACAGATAAGATTCCCAACGCTTCACCTTCAGCTGCCTCGATGTCAACAGACATCTATGGAGGTGCCGCTCTCGATGCCGCCCGGCAGCTGGCCGAGAGGCTGAGGCCGTACAGAGAGAAGGACAGTGGAGCCACTCTGGGACAATTGGCCGTGAAAGCGTACTTTGACAGGGTGTCCCTGTCGGCCCAGGGATTCTTCAAGGTGAGGAAATTCGAATGAAATTTCGATGCGTAGAGTGGGATGACGTCTTTGGGTAGTCTGAGCACGAGGGGTATGATATCATGACGAACAAGGGTAAGGTGTGGAGGTACTTTACTTTAGGTACGGCTTGTACGGAGGTCGAGGTGAAGATTCCGGGAAATGTATCGGAAATTTCTGAGAAAAATCAGATCGATACCCTCACCGGTGATCACAAAGTGAGAAGGGTAGATCTCGTCTTGGACGTCGGAGATCCGATCAACCCCACCATCGACATAGGCCAGGTGAGGCCGTTCCCGCCAAAAAATCTCACCCCTCCAGGTGGAAGGAGCCTTCATGCAGGGTGCCGGCCTCGTCTCCATCGAAGAGTTAGCTTGGGGTGACAATCAACACCCTTGGATCAAACAGGGCGGGAAACTGCAAACGGCAGGCCCGGGTACCTACAAGATCCGTATCCTTCAGATTTTTCTCAGAATCTTCTCGATATTTTCTCGTAATTTTCCTTGACCCCACCAGCCTCCGCAGATGACATCCCCACCGAATGGAACATCTCTCTCATGCCGGACACGACCGATCCCAAATTAGAGACGGTCGCCGTGCAATCGTCTAAAGCCGTCGGCGAGCCTCCCCTTCTACTGGGCATGTCCGTCTACTTTGCCATCAAGGAAGCCGTCAAGGCGGCCAGAAGGGAAGAAGGACAAGAAGAATACTTCCAGTTGAACAGTCCTCTGACTTCGGAGAGGATCAGGATGGCCTGCGTGGATGATCTGAGCAGGATGGCGGTTGGAGAGGGAGCAGAGGACATACAGACGAAGGGAAGCTTTTAGAAGATGGATGGAATAGAAGAGTCCGACTCGTGATGTCTTCATGTGCCGATGATGAGCGTGTGTGGACGCATATTTCACCGTACGTTTTATTTATAATTGACATGGGCGGTGAGTTTTTCGTTTGGAGATGATTCAATGAACCAGAAGCTGAGCCATTCATCACATCATCTTCGTGACATCGCCTCTCTCCTTCCAAAATACTACAAGCTGATATTGATCAAGAGTGCTTCCGATTCCTCCGCTTATCATCAGCATCGTCCGACATCACATGGCGATGACTCACCCAGTTCATTCTTTCTACATCGTTTCCTCCATTTCCCTCTCAGCTTCACAAACAACTTCTTCCCCATCAGGCTACCGCTGACGATCAGAGGAAAAGCGATCAATATCTGCATACGTGAGCTCCCTCTCTCACAAGACTTCACCTGAATGACGACGTCTATGAAGAGACCACCGTGGCTGATGGGCAGTGTGATGACAGTCAGTGAGATGAGGCAGATGGTTTCGAGGTTCTGTCCAACCTTCGTCACAAAAGGCTTGAGGTAGAGATGTGCGATCAGCGACGTGATCATCAGCAGATGCATCACCGGCTGAGTCCTGCAGTGACGTCAGAGAAAGACGTTGTAGACTGTGAGATGAGTCACCATGCTTCGTTCGTGATGAACACGTAAGCCACGGCGATCATCAGTCGCCTGCCCATGTAAATCGACTCCCAGTACCTTCTCGTCTGTCACGTCTCTTGCGTCGCTTTCATCACTTTGCACTCACTTGCGGCCCGGACGATAGCAGCCTTCTAGCACGATCAACACGTCACGATGCACTGTCTCTTCTGATCGCTTCAGTCTTCGTCTGTCTTCACGTCAGTCACAGTAGAGATGAAACAACGGATGAAAAGGTCACCGTAACAAGAGGATGAGAATGGGTGCTAAGATGAGTGTGACTGAGCTGATGGCAATGAGAACAGTCCTCCATGTTTGATTGCATCTCTCTGTTCCATCGTTGTACATGACCCACACTCCGGGCTCGATCTCGTTCAATCTCAGCTTCTCTTTATGGACTTCGTTTTATCTCTCACCTGCACGCAGAATAACAACTTCAAGCAAGAAGACACGACACCACTGTAGACGAGCAGCAGAGCTCCCACTGACGCCGCAGTCGATCGGCTGATGACGCTCCTCTTCTTCCATTCGATGTGCATGACTCTCGCATCTCCCTTTCTTCTCTTCACGATTGCATCGATGACACACAAGCCGAGAGAGACGAGGCATAAGATGAGAACGGTACCGAATGGGAGATAGAGCGAGAATGCCTCTTTCTGCACGTAATTGAATGTGCCCAGACAGAAACCGAGGAAAGATCTTCCTTGATGATTCGAGGGAGAGAGAAGAAGAGAAGAGGCTGATGATCTCGTTCTTCTGTGTCTCCGGCACTGCATCGAATCAACGTGTGATACTTGACATCAGGAAGAAGACTGCAGGATGAAAAAATCGATGATGAGATGATGATGAGATGATGATATGATGATGAGATGATGATGAGATGATGATGAGATGATGAGATGATGAGATGATGATTATGGATGCTGACTCACCCAAGAGGGGAACGGTCTGTATGAAGTACGATGTCGACTTCCATATCGATCCATCTCCTATCGGCAGAGCCATCAACACTGCAGAGTACAGGAAGGGCATGAGACTCGCCACAGCCAGCAGCTGCGGCTTACACTTGTGCGTCG
This sequence comes from Planoprotostelium fungivorum, assembly GCA_003024175.1. Lineage (NCBI taxonomy): Eukaryota > Evosea > Variosea > Cavosteliida > Cavosteliaceae > Planoprotostelium > Planoprotostelium fungivorum. Next base: position 125,287 of record MDYQ01000029.1, on the reverse strand, counting down.
GCAGGCAAAACGACGTGAGAAATCCCAGTGTCGTTTCATCTTTGCAGCCACCGCACAAAATACCGTCGCGATCACCCACACAGGGCTGCTGCCACGGGTGATCGTCACGTCTGCAGTAGCCGTTCGGACACGGATGACATCTTAACTCTCCGTCTGTGGCGCCGCACCAAAAGTCTCCTCTGCTCTGCCATACGGTCAGTACAGTCCACCATGACATCGTTTATATCCTCGATGACTGACTCACCGAGACGGGCTTGCCTACTTCACAGATCGCTCCCTGCGGACACTTGTTGCACTGCGTCCCTGTCTTGTTGTCTGCCACAATCATGCCTCTCCCTGTCTCTCGTCATTCTCCCTTCTCTCTTCTCTCCTCTCACCCAGCGTGTAGCTTCCACTCTCGCACAAGCTGCAGCTCCATAGCAGATGCTTCTCTTGCTCTCTCGCATCTAAGAAGCTGCCATCTGTACATTGCAAGTTGACCTGACTCGTGTTGTACTTTGACGTCAACACTACAACGCTGTGATCTGTTGTCGTCGTCACGTTGTCTGCCACAGTCATGTACACATCTCTCAGCTGTCTGTGTCATCATCTTTCCATCTCTGACAAAGTTGTTTACCTGCACAGAGCTGTCTCTACCCAGTGATCCCATCAGACACGACGCGTGAGACGCAAAGTTTTGCGTCAAGTTGCTCTGACTGATGTCCACTGCTGCGTTGTCACCAAAGAGAGCGATGCCACCGCCGTCGCTGGGGCTCGTGTTGTTGTGGACTGTACAGCTCGTGATTTGAGCCCTGCTGTTGTACAAGTTCATACGGATCCCTCCGTTGCGACAGTTTGAGACACTACATCGTTGTAGATCAGCATCACGGTTCTTGTTCTTATATGTGATCCTAGATTCATCCTTTTCACTCACTTGACGCGATCTACATAGATGGCCGAATGAATGACATCTCTGAATGCGATTCCCGCCCCGTCGTAATTTTCGAAATTTGAATCTGCCACCGCGATGGTGAACCCTTGTATCTGCGATATCGACAAAGCATCGAACGTCTCGTTGGTGCGTGTGAATGTGTTCTCCGTCAGATTGAGGACATCAGAGTTGAGAGACGCGGCCAACAGTGTGACTTGTTCGAATCGATTTCCTCGTATGTCGTAGTGCGTGATGAGACCGATGACTGTTTTTTGAATCGAGTATTCGAGCGAATCGATCGTGTTGTTATTTAGAATGTTGTGAGAGAGAGCTTCTTCATTCACCCCTATTTCCTGTGATCGTTTGTGTCGTGCGGTTTGTGTTGATGGGATGAAGTGAGATGAAAGATGGACGTGAGGTGATGCAATGATGATGCTGATAGATGATTGAAGATGATTGAAGGTGATAGATGATGATAGATGATGATCAAGATGGATGATGATCAAGATGGATGTCAAGATGGATGACGATCAAGGTAGATGACCATCGAAAATCGGACGTAAAATATCACCTTTGAGAATACGAGCTTCTTCATGACGTTCCCACTGATTCGAAACCCCATATTCTTCATGATCACCTCGACATCACCCATCTCATTATCCATCATCTCCATCACTTCCGAGTTCGATGCATCCGTGTGTTCCTCCTGCAACAGCCACTGTGCACTGCCGATTCGATTGCGAATGATGTTCAATTGTGATTTTGGCCGTGATGTATACAAGGAATCCCCCGTTGTTTGTATGGTGACGACCGCCCGCGAGATAAAATTTTCTTCAAAGATGAGATTGGGCATCACGATCAGCTTGATTGCTAGAGATAAATAACCGAGTCGGTTGTGTAAGACGTTGAACCGCGAGTCATCCGATTGAATGGTGTCGATCCACAATGATGATCGGGATGAGATGCCTCCGCACGTGTTGTTGATGATGTTGAGTTCGGTCCAACTCCTCAGACTGGTAGTCATTTTGGTGTTGGGGCCCAAAAAATTGTGAGAGATCTGGACTTGACTCTTTGTAGAAGAGGGTGAGATAGCCATGAAATCGTATGTGGCAGAGAGAAATCGATTGTTATCCAGTGTGAAGAGATGTTGCCCTTGGTCATGCTCGCCAAATTGTACAGAGAGAGAGAAGGAGGAAAGAAAAGTGCTATTTGTGATGCTCGTGTTGAAGATCCTCGAGGATCGAAGGATGGAAGAGGATATCTGCGTGCATAGGTAAAGTGATTCAGCATGGTATGGCCCACACTCAATTCCCCTTCATCCACCAGAACTGAATCGATTTGAATGTTGACGGTCGAAATAGATCCAGAACAGTTTTGGATGTGAATGCCGCTCCACATCAGATCACCAGCAGACGTTACAGAAACGGAATTCAGACACTTGAGCGTGGGACGCTATTCGAAGTCAGCTCTTCGTCCAATTCATCAAGCTCACTTCTCCCTCTTCTTCCTCCGTCTTCCACCATCGCATGCGGTGGGGGATTGTGCTGTTCTCGTATATACCTGACTTCAAGCACACTTCCTTCTGATTTTTTATGACTTTGGCTCCGGCTATAGTCTCGCAGGGGTTATCCTTCGTGCCACAGGTGGAGGTATCATTGCCCATCTTACCATCTACATAGACGTCACACGAGGTGACGACACAGACAAGCAAGCAGATGTGAAGTGTCCGAAAGATCATGCTGTGCGATCGGCTGGCGCTTTCGATTCTCACCACGAAACGAAATTCGGTAAATTATTTGTGTACCAACAAACAACGAGCCGGTTCACATTTTCCGCTTTCTTCCTCCTTTCCTTCTCACATCACATTGATAATCCACCATACAACATGGCACACGGTGGCAAGAGCACTGGCTCTAAGGGGTCCAGTAAGCCCGGCTTCGGACAGAAGAGGACATCGGGTGGCATCCAGAAGGGAAAGAAAGAGAAGGCACCCGCGACCAACCCGTTCAACATGAGATTCAACAAACCAAAGATGGTGGTCGATGGTCAGAAGATCAAAGGTATCCGATCGAATCTGGGTCAATCGAGAACGAAAGCCATCGAGAACGTGAGTGACGAGAAACTTATTGATCAATCGCCTTGTCAGTGACTGTGGCTGGTATCATCATGATAATCAGAATGATTCCAAAATTTGATGTCAACGAGGCGTCTGACTATGAAATAGAGAAATCGAACCCTTCTCGTAGAGTACAATCAGAAAGACAAAGCTAGCGTCTTTGAAGACAATCGTATTGGAGAGAACAACTCTACATTGACACAAGATGAGAAGGATCTCATCCGTTATCAGAAAGAGACCCGAGTGAGTGATCTTCTTCCTCAGACGAAAGATCGTCTTCCAGTCTAATGATTCGTGTTCGTTGACAATGTCGACAGAAACGTTACGAAAAGTACAATCTGAACGATGAAGAAGAAGAGTTGACCCATTTGGGAACGAGCATCGGAGAGATGCAAAAGTTTGATGATTACGTGGTGTCCGATGACGATGGCGAAGACGCTCTGGACGCCGAGATTGTAGATAAACTTCACTTTGGTGGTTTGCAGAGGGTGAGAAGAGACATCGTCACTTCATCATCATATACATTCCAACATGATGCATCGTGATGTCAACTCCACGCCAGGCCAACCAAGAAGAAGGAGAAGACGGAAGGAAGAAGACGAGAGAAGAGATCTACTCCGAGATCATCGCCAAGAGCAAACTGGCCAGGAGAGAAAAACAGAAGCTCCACAATGAGATGGAGGACCTGACAGACAAATTGGACCGCGACTACGGAGAGCTGCAGCAAGACTTGATCGGTTTGAAGAGACAAAAGTTGTCCACAGAAGAGAAGAAGGAGAGAGGTGATTTAGTTCGAATGCTCCCACAAAAAAGTCACTTCAAATGCTCCTCGCACACGAAATGTCCACGAGATTTCATCGCCACGTGGCTCGTTGTAGAATGAAAGTTGACGCGATATTCCAGGCTTGGGTCCGGACGATTACGATAAGGCAGTACGTGAGATGGCGTTCGACGTAAGAGCTACACCTTCAGAGAGAACGAAAACAGCAGAAGAAGCCGCAGCAGAAGAGCGAGAGAAATTAGAAAAGCTCGAGGTGGCCCATCATTGTATTCATTTCGAAGGCTTACCATTTTAAATTTTCATTCAATTTTTTCGTAGGAGGAGAGGTTAAAGAGGATGAGACCTGATGATGAAGAGTTGGAGTCCGTGAAGAAGTTGAAGCCGAAGATTGATCGAGAGAGACACATGAGTGGTGACGCTCTAGACGATGACTGGAACGTGCCGGTGTATGAAGAGCCTCTGAGATACAGTTTGGAATCGGACCCTGGTGAGTTGTAGACGCAACATTTAAATCTTTTTAAAGATTGACGGAGAGTAGAGGATGAAGAGAAGGAAGAAGAGGGAGAAAAACAAGAGGAGGAAGAAGAAGAGAAAGAAGAGGAGGAAGAAGAGGAAGAGGGTGCCGATGATGATGAAGATGACATGGTCGACGAAGAAGAGGTGAAATTCTCATCTGGCTCGTTGTAGACGGTCATCAGCGCTGACGAAGAAATCCACCAGGTAGAAGAAGCAGACGAAGATGATAGGGAAGAAGAGAAGGGAGAGAAGAAGATGATACAAATGACGAAAGGTGGTGAGATTCCCTTCACTTTGGACGTACCACAAGACCAAGAGGAGCTGCAAGCATGGACCGAGGGCCGAAATGTCACTGAGATTTCTACGATCATTCAACGAATCCGATCTTGCAATCATCCTTCGCTGAAGGAGGGTAACAAGGAGAAGATGCAGGTGACCCATCGTTCTACAACCAGCCATCCTCACATTTCACCAGAATTTCTTGCACATCCTCGTGGAGCATTACATCGTCACGGTGTCGACGCTGCACGAGTCAGACACTCTTCCTCTGACCCTACTGGACCTACTCACCAAACACATCACAGACATGCGAGACATTTCACCCGACAGCCTCTACAAGCTGTGCCGTGAACGCATCGTAGCCTTCCACGAGAGTTTATCCGAGAAATTATCCGGAGGTGAACACCCACCCCGTCGCGGAATTCTCAAATCTGCGACAGAATCCCGCGCCGTGGGCAGCTGCTGGCCTTCTTTCGGGCACCTCTTGTTCGTCAAGTTGGTCTTTTCCATCTATCCTAGCACTGACTTTGAGCACCCCATCTCAACACCATCCATCCTCTTAATCAACGAATACATCTCTAGATGTCCCATCAGAACACCGAAAGACTTCACTTTGGCACTCTTCACTTGCAACCTCGTGCTGCAGGTTCGTTGTAGATTGAAAATTCCCGGAAAAATCTGGAAAATTTTTGGGAAGATCTGACGGTGGTAGGTGATAAGAGAGACGAAGAGGTACGTGCCTGAGGTGGTGACGCTGTTGGTCGACGCCATCGCTTCTTCTGCTGGAGGAGGTCTATCTACAACGATCCCAGCGGGTTTCTTGAAACTGCGAGAGAAGAAGACTTCTGCGAGCCTCGTTGTAGAGCAGCTCCGATTGGATCTTTTGGCGGGAACGATGAAATCAAAGAGGGAATCTTTTGTCAGTGATCAGTGGAGGTGAGAAGAAGAAAATTTTCATCTTTTTCGTTTTCTAACAACAAAAATATGAAGAAAAAGAAAATCGAAAAATTGAAAGAAGTGATTTTATTTTCTAAAATTGTGACAGGTTGAACGCCGCTAACGCAGCCATCGACCTTCTGTCTAAATTCTGCGACACGTGGTCGGAGCATCCTGCGATAGACGAAGTCAACAGCATCGTGCGAAGTGCCCTCAGCACTGACCGTTCTCCCGCCCAGGTGATCCATTTGAATTTCAAATTTCGACTAACTGGCACCAGTTGAAGGAGAAGATCCAGCAGCTGCTCGACAATTTAGCGCAGAAGTCAGAGACGTGCGTTCGCAGCCGTAAGCCTCTTAAGAACCTCACGGTCCGACCGAAAGAGATCTTCAGAGCTCCTCTCATCCACAACAAGTGAGACACCATCGCCATCTTCGCATCCTCCATCATCCGATCTCCATCATCAACTCATCTTCTCTAGACCTGGCTCTGGTCTGCACCGTGGTAGCAGTGACGTGGACGTCCTTAACATGAAGAAGTTGAAGAAGAGAGTGAGGGTAGAGAAGAAGGGAGCCATTCGAGAGCTGAGAAAGGACAACCGCTTCATGCAAGACGTGAAACACAAGGCCAAGATGGATGAGACGAGGTGAAGATCTGGACGTCGATCATCGCGTTCTGACTCGAAATACAGGGAGAGAAAGTCGAAGGCGAGAAAGATCATGGCATCGATGGAGAGACAAGAGGCAGAGGGAAAGCAACTGGACAGGATGAAGAAGAAACTGAATCCAAAGAAGAAATCTGCCTTCTGAGAAATAGAAGAGAAGAGTTTCTGTGTTCTTCTGCACCCTGTGGCATGAGATCCTCATGCGAAGCCTTTCAATATCGCGGTCATTATTCTTCCGAAGTATTGATTTTTTGCACAAGGAGGACATCGGGGACGATGTACATCGAACCGCACACCATGTTCTTTCGGACGCTCTGCTTTTCCCTTCTCCTCTGCATCGTCGCCTCGTGTGATGTGTTTGTGGACGGCCAGAGAGGCAACGACACCTCTACCTGTGGTGCTATAGACAGTCCCTGCAAGAACATTCCCCAATTGGACACAGAGAAGGAAGTGTGCTTGAAGTCAGGTCTGTATGAGATCACGGAAGTATCCAACTCCATTCCTAATCGTATGCGATGGTGGAAGGTGGAGGGAGAAGAGGGAGAGGTGAACATCATGAAACAAAGAAGAGCTGAAGTTGAATAGCGCCCTACGCTCAATTGCACCGGACGAGGAGCGGTCCACTCGGACTTCGAGACTGATTTGGCGTGGATGGATGTTCGAATTTTGCAAAGTTGCAGTGGAGCGATCTTCGCGAACAGTATTCAATTCCATTCGGTCGTCTTAGAAGCCGATTATCAGGTTGGGCACCATCGAATGATACCACACCGACACATACAGCTCCACACCCTTGACCAGACTGTCAATGTCAGCATCACAGACAGCATGTTTTACTGCTCCTTCCTCTGGTTCTCCATCCAATATGATCCATCTGCACCGAACGAACAGACCTTCTTCCTGTTGAAAAACAACGTCTTCCTCTCCGGTGATTATCAGATCTCTGCGGACGCCCCCACCCAACCATTCTCCGCCCGACCGCAGATCTCTCACAATGTCTTTGGAATCAATGCCTCTATGACGGTCGACATGGAAGGTTGGAACCATCTAGAGGTCTTCAACAACACGTGCCAAGATGTATCATCGCAGTCGTCGCTTTCCATCGATTGGAGAGTCCAACCCCCGACTCAGTTCCTCCGGCAGATGTCTTTCAACATCTCTCTCAACAGACTCACCTCCTTCAAATTAGAAGCTCAAGTCGATGTGTTACCTCAATTCGACTTCCAGAAGAACAACTTCTCATCGTCCATCGTCAAGATGCAGTCACCACAGAGGACCGAATTTTTATCCAACGAAGACCGTCATCGCTTCACGATCCAAGGAAACACTCTACACAGTTCAGAGTGGCAGATTTGGAGCCGCAACACTTGGGTCAGAGAGAACGCTAGTGTGATCACGTTGGAGATGATGGACAATGACATGGGTGATGTTCGGATGTCCATCAGAAAGATGGGGTTTTGGATCCAAGAGAACGTCATCGAGAGACTTGTGCTCGTGAAGGTGATTTCTCCATCGACTCATGCTGTCATCATCACATCATCTCACCATCTCTTCTCATTGCATCACCATCATATCGTCATCACATCAACATCATCACATCAACATCATCAACATCAACACATCAACATCAACACATCAACATCAACACATCAACATCAACACATCAACATCAACACATCGACACCCGCCTGACGAGCGGTCCTCAGGAAGCCAGTGAAGACAACGAAGACACCTCCCTCAACCTCCTCACGTCCAACACCATCCATCGTCTAGACTATTCCGTCGCCGTGTCACCTCTCGGTCCCGAACTTGAATTTGAAGTCAGAGACAACGCTTTCCAAGAGGCTACGCTGTCGGCCGTTTCTACCTTGTCTTCCGTCCTGAATTTCACGGAGAACACGTTCACTGGTACAAATGGGACGTTCAATGCTCTGTCTATATCGCAGATGAGAGGATTCACTGCGTACATTTCGATGTCAGATGTGAGAGACTACAACGGTGCTGGGATATTGTGCAAAGATATAGAAGACTCTGTCGTCTACATCGATCGCGTCAAGTGAGTGATGAGAAATCATTTCGATTCATATTTCGATATTTATTCCAAGACAAATCACTTCATGACATGAAAAATCGTGATGCTGATCTACAACGATGTAGTGTCTCCAATTGCCGCAGCGGAGGTATCCGTGTGAACTTGTACAACAGCCAGCTCAACGTTCACAACTGCACAGTCCACAACAACACGAGCCCCAGCGACGGCGGCGGTATCGCTCTCTTTGGTGACAACGCAGCAGTAGACATCAGTCAGAGCAACTTGACGCAAAACTTTGCATCTCACGCGTCATGTCTGATGGGATCATTGGGTAGAGACAGCTCTGTGCAGGTAAACAGCTTTGTCAGAGATAGAAAGATGATGACACAGACAGCTGAGAGATGTGTACATGACTGTGGCAGACAACGTGACGACAACAGATCACAGCGTTGTAGTGTTGACGTCAAAGTACAACACGAGTCAGGTCAACATGGAATGCACAGATGGCAGCTTCTTAGATGCGAGAGAGCAAGAGAAGCATCTGAGATGGAGCTGCAGCTTGTGCGAGAGTGGAAGCTATACGCTGGGTGAGAGGAGAGAAGAGAGAAGAGAGAATGACGAGAGACAGGGAGAGGCATGATCGTGGCAGACGAGAAGATGGGAACGCTGTGCCGGGCTTGCCCGTTGGGAGCTATCTGCGAAGAAGGCAAGCCCATTCTGGTGAACATCATCTTTCAATTCTATCGAGTCGAGATGCATCATCTCATGTCTTCACGATTCGCATTGACCGAACGAAGGGTAGGGGAGACTTTTGGTGCGGGGCTGCGGACGATCAATTGGAGTGTCGGCCGTGTCCGAACGGTTACTGCAGTCACGACAATCATCCGTGGCAGCAGCCCTGTGTGGGTGACCGCAACGGGACTCTGTGTGGTGGCTGTACAGAGGATAAGACTTTGGGCTTCCTCACGTCATCCTGCCTGCCGACGTACAAGTGTAAGCCGCAGCTGTTGGCTGTGGCGAGTCTGTTGCCCTTCCTGTACTCTGCAGTGCTGATGGCTCTACCGATAGGAGATGGATCGATATGGAAGTCGACATCGTACTTCATACAGACCGTTCCCCTCTTGGGTGAGTCACCATCACCACTTCTACCGCTGACACGGTTCAGTCAATCAGGCACAGAAGAACGAGATCATCAACACTCTCTCGTCTCTCCTATTCACTCCCACCACCAGCCACGGCGGCTCGGCCTTGTCTTTCTGCGTGGGCACATTCGATTACGTCCAGAAGGAGGTCATGTCTTTATATCTTCCACTCGGCACGGTCATCATCTTATCTTTGATCTCCCTCTTCTTCTGCATCGTTGGGGTCTTGGCAAGGAGGAAGAAATTGAAGGCTGTAGAGAGCGTCACTTCTATAGAGTGGAGGGGTAGGAGTTGGAGGAGTCGATCGACTACGGCCTTGGTTGGAGCTCTACTGCTGGTCTACAGTGGTGTCGTGTCTTCCTGCTTGAAGTTGTTGTTCTGCGTGGAGGTGAGGAATAAAACGATATTCATCTTCATTGAGAGAGAAGCTGAACGTGAACGAGATCGAGCCCGGAGTGTGGGTCATGCACAACGATGGAACAGAGAGATGCGATCAAGCGTGGAGGACGGCTCTCATTGTCTTCAGTTCGGTCATCCTGGTACCTTCCCCCGTCATTCTCCTCTTCTTGAGGTAAAAATTCCATCGAGTCTCTTTTCCCGTGACTGACGTACTGTAACAGACGCAAATTGAGGATATCGAGTGGAACCATCAGCAGAGACGTTCTCGTTGTCGTAGAAGGTTGCTACCGTGATGGTTGCAAGTGAGAAAGCGGCGACGGAGACACGTGATGTCTGATGAGGTTTAGATATTGGGAATCGATCTACATGGTCCGTCGCCTGGCCATCGCACTCATTTACGTCTTCGTCACGAACGAAAGATGGTGATTTTATTTCGTTTTATTGTTTTTTCGCCTTTCTCACGCTTGCAGGGTCATGCCGGCCATGCATCTTCTCATGATGGCGTCATTAGCTGCACATCTTGTCTTAAAACCTTTCGTCACACCCATAGGACAGACCATAGAGACAGTCTGTCTCGCCTGCTTGGCTGTCATCACTCTGCCCATTTATCAGCCAAATCTGGCCACAGACGTAGCCATTCAGGTGGATCATAGACGATGAAGGATAATTTTCCTGATGCCTTCTAGATACTGATCGCTGCCCCCATCGTTGTCAGTGTTGGCATGATGGCCTACAAGATATCGTTGAGATTGAGAGAGAGATGGAGGAGACCCACTCAGGCGATCGATCTGGGTGAGTGACAGACGATGGACTGGATGAGTGATGGAATGATCGTAGATGAGACGGAGAGACTGTTGGTCAATGACGAAGAGGCGCGATGAGAGTGTTAAAATACAGCCGATTATTACTTTGTGGTAATAAACACGGGTGTGTGGTTTTCATCGACGAGTTTCTCTGTGGATGTGCATCATGTAAGTTTCTTCACCGTTTCTCTCCACAGCGATGGTTCCGCAGAAGTAGTCGACTAGTCATTCTCGCTAGATCGGAATGCCTCTGGGTTCGCAAACGAACGAGAATGAACGGAAAGGACAGAACACAATCACACACAAGCGATCGGGTGCCACAGATCGACTCGAGATCCCACAAATATAGACGTCGAGAATGCATCGCAACATGATACGGCTCAGACAACCACCTGGTGTGAAATCCAGCCAGAGAAGAAATATGACGGTCTTTCGTACACCTACATTCCCATCTCTACACGTGCCCGGTGCCAATCCTATTGAAGTCGTTCTCTTGGGTCGGATTGGTCACGGTGGAGGTACAGCTCTCGTTGAGCAGATGAAACAAAGACAAGCTCGCCACAGTCGTTTCGTAGACGAAATGGAAGAGCCCAGCTCACAACTGTTTAATACGGCTCTGTCGAAAGAGGAAGAGTATCAAGATAAGGTGAGCCATCATTCAGATGTATGGCATCTTTTATGATCCTGTAGATCGTCTGATGGTAAAATGTGATGTTGACACTAATCAGACAGCCGTCTATTCGTTCTCTGTAGATCGACAGCATCCTTTCCACAGACATGCCGGTGAGTTGCAACTCCACACCTCCCACCTGCTCATTCCTCCACAGGTCACAGAGTTTTCACCGCCATCTCTGGCTCAGGAGGCTGTTACCTTCGTTTCTCCACCGCCACCAACCAAGATCTAGACATCTCCCCCACCTCATTCTTTCAGAAGATGAAGGAGGTCCACATCCCCGGCGATTCCCTCTTCACCCTGCGTTTCGACGGAAGAGTTTGGCATCAATTCTCATCGGCAGTGAAGAGGCAACCTGCCTTCTTTGCCATCTCAGTTCACACCGACGAGACGGGAGGCGATCTCAGCCTCGAAGTCCAGAACAAAGTCAAATCAGGAGATGCATCCATAGCCCTTCTCACCGAGCTGCTCCCCCCTCACGTTCAGAACATGACCGATGACAAACAGAACTACGCCAACGTATTACGATACTCCCTCTCCTTGGAATCGGGCGGTCCGAATCGTATTCGAGACTGGGGATGTCTTAATTACAGAACTCTCATGGGCATGGTGAAGACTTACACCAGTCTGACTTTTCGAAATCTCATCGGGGGGGACGGCTACGCGCAACATCCAAAGGTCCAACTTCCATCACCATCTTTCGTCCACGCCATCGCATCATCCGACACAGTCCATGTGGCCGACGTCGTTTCTGTCCCTGTGGACAACGATTCTCTCCTCCACGGAGAATTCAGAGATCGCCACGACCACATGGACTCTTTCAGCATCACCATCGGATCACCTCATGCAACACGAAACCGAGTCACCAGCAACGACCGAAGCGGGCTCCATCTCAAATTCGACGAGACTTTTCGGCGGCAGCTGATGGACGGAGCATGCGATGCGGATGATGTCCTCGAAAGAGTCCTCACCGCTTTCGTAGATCACCCACCGCAGGACGTCGGTACCTGGATGGAGCTGCGAAACAAGATGGTGCGGCCTTTATCTCTGAGGACGAGCCCGCTGGCCTGCCCCGTGTCTTCTCTCTTGGGCCCGACCAACTCGAACACGTTCGGACGCAAGAGACGTTTTCCAGTGAGAGGCATCAAGCGGTGCGTCTCCGGCCTGTCTACCGAAGTTTTGCTCGGAGCGAACGACAAGCACCTGCAGTTCAGATCGACCGTGTCTGTCACGCTGATACCGAGAGAAGACACGGCTGAAGGAAAGAGAGAGATCGGTGCCGTGCAGATCAAGTTGTCGGACAAGATCAGAACCGAGAATGTCTTTGGAAAGTTTTACATCGGAGCGATAGAAGGGGTGCACAAGAAAGTCATAGCACCACGGCTGTTGACTCACACCGCGTGCACTGTCTTTGAGAAGGAGATGAATTAAACGAATCGAGAGGATGGATGTTACAAATAAGGAATCGAAACGTCGTCTTTATTCTTCATCGACTCTTCATCTTCTGTGTCGTGAGGTTGTGATGTGATATGAATTGACAGAGGATGAGGATGTTCACTCCAAAGAATAAGACTCCTGCCATCCAGATCTGAAGGAAGGTCTGCTCTCCCAAGAACTCGAGCCGATAAGCGTACCACAGCCACACACCCTGCGTCTCATCAGCTACATCATCCAACTCGATTGCATCGTGATCGCATCACCTGTGATAAGAACCAGACTGCCAGAAGAGATAGCAATCTCTTCAAACTCAAACTCGAAAAAGGTAACACCACCGGTAAGAAGCAAAAGTACCACACAAAGTACTGCCGCATGTCAGCTCCCGATCGCGAATCATCATCATCATCACCTGCACCGTGCAGACCTTATTGAATGTAACGAAAGCGAATGTCTGTAAGAAGAGACAGAATTGGATGTCTCTGTGGTAACGCCAAGTAAACAAGAGGAGAGAAACAAACAATTGGGGTAAGAAGGGAACGAGAGCAGCTGGTCCACCGGTGGGCTCGTTGCTATCTAGATAGAGGGAGTAGAAGTAGACGGAGAAGCTGTGTCGGATGTCTTTGCGGGTGATGTGGTAGAGGTAAGTCTCGTCTAGAAACTCTTTACCGTATCTGTGAGGATGAGATGATGATGGAAGTGCGATGTTCGTGATGATCGGAGGTGATGGTGATGTGGTGATGTGATGATGTCTCACATGATGTACATTGCAGCTGTCGTGAGGATGAAAGTGAGGGCGCTGTACAAGAAGAATCGCACGCGATTCGCAGAAAACAGTCCCTTTCCCCTCCCATTCTCGATGTAAAAGTAGAAAGGTAAGCCGTACAATATGGGGTAGATCTTCAGATGCACGGACAGTCCAAATCTGTCAATCGTGTCAATCTGACAGATTTTCCATCATCATGTCATCCGTACAATACGGCACCGATGGTGAGGCGATCCTCCATGATGTAATGGAGTGAGGCCATCACGAAGAGACTGATGAGAGATTCTGCGTTGCCACGTGTGGACACGTTGATGATCACTGGGTTCAGCAGCCACAAAGCGGTGTATTTCAAGATGGTCAGATTTCTCTCTTCTTCTCTTCCCTCGAAAGACATGAGAAAGAGGTGGGTAGATGAGGTAGATGAGATCACCTTCGTGTGAGGTATGAGACGATGGAGGATGGATTGGACGATGAGACCGATGAGGATGTCTGATATGCAGAAGAGGACTTTGCCCCAGGCGGGATGGATATAGACATTTGGTGTCAAGATCCAGGCTCTGTGATGCCACGTTGATATCATCACAGAAATGGATCATATCATGGGACTCACAATAGAGGAGTGTATCGGTAGGTAGCTCTTTGATAAGGCGAACTACCTTGTGTGACAAATCTGGCTGCATCGGAGAAGACAACATAATCAATGTCTGTGTATTTGACCAACACTGTGCCAGTAAGCGTCTAATATACGATCCCATGTATCCTCTCACTATTTGCATCTTGCCATTCTGCATACAACATGAGAGCCACACGTGATATGATTGCCGCCGCATATAGACACAGGGAATAAGGAGAGCGATAGATAGAGATATCACTCGCTACCTCTCGATGGAGGTGACCTTCTCGTCCCATGGTATGATTCAAAATGGCCAATCAATCTGGCACATCTGCGCGATAATGCCATCTCATCAACAAACAACGAAACCTTCTTCATCTTCTTTATGTCAACATCATGTAGCACTTCACTGCTCGTCCTTTCCATCCTTCTCGGGAGGGGTGAGGTCCATGTCCTTTCCGGTGATTCTCTTGTAAACTTGAAGGATGTCGTTGCAGCTGTCTCCAAAGTGGGTCTCGGGGTCGAACGACTTTGAGATGTAGATGTTGTCCTTAGATCCGTCGCTGATGGGCTCGTAGACGTCTCGGATCGAATAAAACCTGAATCAAATCAGCACCCTCCCTCTACAACGCAACGACTGACTTGTCCTCGATAGCTCCCAAGAGCTTGAGTCCGGGGTCTAACTCGGCTTCGGGGTTGCTTGTCTCTACGTTGGAGGAGACGATGGCGATCCATTTGCCCTTGGGGGCAACGTTGTGGGAAGCAGACACGGCACCGATGTAGATGTCTAATGGACATGGTCAGATGGTGATGATGACCATCGAGATGGACATGATGATGATGAGACGCAGAAGAAGAAAGTCTCACCGTTTCTCCTCTTCACCTCCTTCTGAGGGATGATGATCTGAGCGGACTCTGCGTCGCTAGTGTTGGGGATGGGGTGCGACAGGATGCAGATGCAAGACACGACGCGTCCGGCCTTCTGGACTTTGTCTGGGAAGTAAGATGGGTCTCCCACCAGAAACTTGCAGCGAGCGACTTCTCCCTCAGATTTGACACCGACAGCCTTTCCATCTTCATAGATGATCTCTTCGATGGGCTTGTTGAGCATGTAGGTACCTCCGTAGATGGCAGACAGTCTGGTGAAGATGAGACGATCGTCATGGAGATGATGGAGATGGTCGACGCGATGATGATGTGAACGTCTACGTCACCTGGCGAATCCCTGGGGCATCTCGGCGAGACCGTAGAGGGGGTAGATGTAGGGAGAGTGACCGTATCTCATGACAGCCTCACCGTAGAGGCGGATTCTCAAGAGAGCGGGGAGGGCTGGCTTGGTGAGGTAGTCATCGTTGTAGTACAATGCCATAGCGTGACCGATAAAGTCGATGGTGTCGGGCTTCAAGCCAAAGTGCTCAAAGAGAGCCTTGGCGGTGACGACCTTGAGGTTGAGACCTGTGAGGATGCATTCAGCACAAGCATTTTACATCGGATGATTAAATGATATAAAATGAGAGGATGGATGAATCACCATCATGGGTCTTGGGGTTGGCCTCGTCGTAGTTTCCAACGTACTCCAAGAATTTAGAGCAGCGTCTCTTCTCCAAGATACCCATCAGAGAGGACTTGAGAGCCTCACCGGCGGTGGTGGGGACCTTGTAGAGGGAGCCGCTGTGGCAGACGTAGCTTCCGTCGACGGCTTTGAAGTCCAAGTAACGGGTGACGTCAGTCTTGACCAAGATGGACACGAGCTGGCCTGTTCTCTCATGTCAACGTCCGAAATTTGATGATAGAGAAGAAATAATCACCAGAGGACATGATGAACTTGGGGATGAGATCGACATTGTAATCTCTCGAGGCGCCGAGGTTAGCACCGGGGGTTCCCTTGCCAAACTTCTCGAAGAGCTGCGAACGTTAACATTATTCACCCTCTTGAAGATAATATGGACAATTCACCTGGTTCAAGTTCAGAGAAGCAGAGTCTCCTCCGTAGTAGCTGTTTCTGTCCATGTGGAGGACCCTCTTGCCCTCGACGGAGAGAACTCCGGAGAGAATGCACTCCTTCAGGCCAGTGCCAAGAATGATACAGTCATATTCCTCATTCATCGTGAAATTCTACGTCTATACGTCAGCGCGAATTCAGAGGTTCTACACATGCTCACATTGGTAGTCGAACAAAGTTGTGTGGCGTCGGCTGCTTTGTTTTGCGGCTGTGTCTACATTGTTGAGTTTTCAAGTGTGACGTGTGTGGCCTGTCGACAGAGTGATTTTAAGGGGCGATCCGCCCATGCTCCCGATCGCTGGGCTCGATCACAACATCGGAAAACAGATCGACAACAGGCAGTGCCAGCCAGAAGGTGAGAATCATCAGAGATCTACCTCTTATAATCGTTTTGGGATGAGAAAGAGTTACAGACATCTAGTGAAGATTATATAATTGTTCCTTCTGATTCATTTCATCGAACCCCTGATTGGTTGTCATCGATCGATACTGATCGAGAACGCAGATCGTTTTGGCCTTCAAGTGTAAATAATAAAACCAGGAGATCAAATCGTGTTTATTTTTGTTCATGTACGATGATCCTCTTATCGAATCTCTCTGAAACAAACAGCTGTTTCCTTCTCATTTCCTTCTCATCCAAACAAGGTGATGTTAACACCAATCCCCTTCATCACTCGATCTTCCCGACCATACCTAGTTGACACGGTTCATTCTGATCAGACCGAATCACTCTAGATCAGCGAGTCCCAAAAGTGAAGATCTATTTCGGGAGACATCATCACGAACACGCAAAAATGCCGAACTCCAGGCCAACGACAGCAAACACTTCTTCTACGCACCTCTATGAGGAGACGGAGACCACTGAGGCCCCGCCACATGCAAGACTCATCGCGGCAAAGGTGGCCCGTCCCTTATCTAATCGTCTTCAGGCTATCACTTCACTCTATGAGGACAGACACAGCTCTCAATTGTATTCACGACAGATGAGTGCGATCGAGTTCGCTTGTAAGCAATACGCAGACGGATTTGTGAGATCGTGCTGTCGAATCACAGAGCAACATGTTGATTCATACAGTTTTTGGCTGACCTTCCCGTCATTCAGAAGATCATCGACGGAGCTCTGTCACGATTGAGCGAACCGGGCGGATTTGGCTTCATTCGACCTCTCTTGTCCATCATCAACGTCACAGAGCAGAGATTCTACATCGAAAAGACCAGCGACCCAACAAATTACAAGTCTCATCTGGTAGACTACTTCGCATGCTGCGGGAGACTGCTGTGCAGTTTGGATGCAGTGACTGCACAGAATGCAACTTCCCCTCGTGAAGAAGAAGTGAGACGTCAGAATAAGAACACGCTCTGACCCTCGATGTTCACCGAAGACTGAAACGTTTCATAGACAGAAGAGACACCCCAGACTATCGCGCAAAGGATCATGGGCTTGCAGAGACAGATCGCAGTCATGTTGAACTCATACGCACAAAGTTCGAGGTGACCTTCATCCATCAGCGAATCACCCTGATTCCATCAGTCATCACGATATTATATACCGTTGTCTCGAAGAGGCCAAGATGGTCGAGCACATCGGCCGTGCCCTCTTCAAAGAAGTTGGTCTGCGATCCCTTCCGTCCCAACAGTCGTTCATCGCAGAGAGGAGAGCTCAGACACTCCTCTTGTTGGACTTTCTGAGAGAGATGTCACACCGACAGAGGGTCATCGATCAGATGTTCGATGGTGGGTTGTCTTCCCTGCTCTTCACTATATTGGGAGACACACCAAGAGAGTCCATCCTGAATGAGCTGTGGAGCTTGACAGAATTGACACGAATCATCTTGGAGGCGGCTCCTCACGCCGCGAAAGAGTTGGACTACCTCCATGTTTTAGACAATTTCAACAAGATGCTATCTCAACTGATGACGATGGTGACTCTCTGATGGAAGACGATGTCGCTGATCATCGCAGCCGTTCGACTTGATAGAAGAAGTTTTAGATGCCGTCAACGAGATCCTCGTTCTCATCAGTCTCATCGTCAACCGTGAAGTGAGTCACGACTTCTTCTCTGCTTCTGGCCTCTTAGATGTCCTCTTGTCTCTGTCGACACCAGAGTATGAAGACATGGGGCTCCTGAGAAAGAACAACGGAGAGCAAGCGTTCGAGACGAAACAACTGTCCATGCAGATCTTGACAGTTTTGGCTTCGGGTCAGTCTGCATGCGTCGAAAAGATCTACAAGGTGGGACGATGAAGAACGCGGTGATGATCGCGTCAACGATCTGACGCTTGTTCCTCAGTCAAATTTTCACGCCATGCTTTTGGCTTATGCCGGACGAGAGCATGATAAAAGATTAGAGGTTATCGCCTGGAAGCCAAATCAGATACTGAATCTTCAGAATCAGGTGAGATACAATCTCCTTCTGATCTTGATCTACTCACCTGACTGAAACACCTGCAGGTGTTTTACGCTTGGTTTCACATGTCTAGACATACAAAATTCAATCGGTACATCATCGACAGAGGTGCCATCAACATCTTACTCTCTTGGTTAGACTCGAATGAAGTGAGATGCAGACACAGTCTGAGACATCGATCATATACATCATCCATTCATAATGTCATCCAAATACGAGAGAGCTTTGGATGATGAAGATCATGTCATCTGATCACAGAACAGAAAGCCGAAGTCAAATCTAATGCGATCGCCGCACTTGCCACACTGTGTCAAGACACGACGGAAGATCTCGATCTCCTCATCCTTGAAAAATTTTCAGGTGAGCCTCTCACCCTCGGTAATTCTCACCACCGAGCAGTCTTGTTCCACGAAAATCTGCAGGACAACGTATTGACCGACGTATTGTCCTGCACTTCCACCCTGATATCGAAATCCGCCAGATCTATGGAGGCTTTCGCTCGACAGAATGGCATCGATGTCATCATCCCTCTCTTGAGGTGAAGCGACAAACTGTCCACGAGTGATTGAGATACCGCAGGAGTGTCAGGGAGAAGTTGAACATGCAGAGAGACGACAGTCACCTCGTCGCGGTGGTCGAATTAGCTTGGACGATATCGCAGGAGAAGAGACAGGCGGAGGAATTCACTCAGAAAGGGGGTATCACTTGCCTCATGGACCTCTTAGCGGCGAAGCCCAGCCCCGCCGTGCAGAAACAGATCGTGAGGGCTCTATCTGACGCGTGTGATCAACCGTTCTGCGTCGATCAAGTCGTGCAATGGAAGAATAAGAAGAAGAAAGAAGGTGGAGTGAGATGACATCTGACGACGAGTGACCTGGTTTCAGATTGTTTCAAATTATTGGTCGAAATGTGGAAAGAGGAAGGAGCTCGATTGGGAGGTGAGAAAGAGAATTAACGTCGGCTGAGAGGATCAGTCAGAGAAGGCAGTCGAGGACAGATTATAGACATGGACATGCCGTTGTCTACGGCTGGAACGGATATGCGGGAGACCATCTTCGTTCTCATGTCCAAGTTGAAGATGGAAGAGAGATATGGAGGTTCCTCCGTGAAGGAGTGGGATTCGCAGAGTATTGGCAAACTTTACCTGGTGAGACCAACTATGACGATTACGGTTGGATCAGATCATGTGTTGATGTTGGATCAGATCGAGCGTTACATGGACTTTCGGATCGGTGAAGAGTGGAGGAAGATGCAGAAGCAATTAGAAACAGAAGGTGAGAATCAGCCGTGTGATGTGTCCCGTCTCATCTTCTCACAGGATTGAACCCCATCCCTGCTGACCGAAGAGAATTAGATCAGAGGATCGTCAAATCGAGGGAAACCGCTCAGAGAGTGAGACAGATGCAAGATGATGCCGTCGAAGAGGAACACAGAAGAGAATTAGAGGAAGAGAAGAAGCTGTATCAATCTATTGCAGAGTACCACAAGAATAAATCGAAGCGGTAGTCCGGTTTCTTCAAAGCTTCTCCACGAAGCAAGTCTCTTGTGTTCGACACCACCTTCCTATCGGTTTTAGATACTCTTTGCGTGATTCGCGATGTCGATGCGATCTGATATGATGCAACACGTGTCACCACGACGACGTCAAGATCTACAGGAGTACTCAGTAGATCGCAGCTCATTTATATATTACATTGAACCTCTTTACGAACTGTCAGCGTGGTCATCGCGGGGACGCTCTCGGAAGTATCCGATGTGGAAAATTCAACACGAAAAACACCATTTTCTTCACAACCGACGAAAATTCCAGTTTACGGCTGGCTCTTGCGCAATTGAATGTGAAGCGGAGGCACTATCGTCGTGTACTTTGTCTGTGGGTTACCCTCGGGAGATGTCAATGTTTGACAGAAAGTCTTAGATTTCACCACCCGGAAGCCAACACGCGCACCGCGGTGGCTCCTCCTCCCTGAAACTCAGCCGAGCCAGGACATCATTCGAAACGAAACTTACCTACGAACAACACGAACAACTACTACCAACATACTCACGATCACGATGAAACACGCATTCACTTTGCTGCTTCTCGCCCTCTCGACCACCGCATGGGCCGACAATTGCCAGGCGGGCTATTCTTGGTGCCCCGGAATCAACGCGTGCTACGATCCATTTCAGTACAACTGCGACAGGGACCAGTATCACGGACAGAACCGCCTCTGTGCTGCCGGCACCGTCTCTTGCAATGACGTCTGCATCGCATCTTGCGCTTACAAGTGTGGATCGGATGGCGGGGTGAGTCCATCATCTCACAAAGATGATGAGATCGTCGACTGATGGACTTTCAGTATACCGTCAAGAACGACCGCACTTGTCCTCCCCCTCCCGCATGTGTGAACGACAACATGATGGCATGCGGTGCCGCGTGCTACGACAAGAGAAAGTTCTGCTGTGTCTCCGGTCAACCTCAAGAGATCAGCACCTGCCCCCAACCCACCTCTCCCGTCTGTGACATCACTTCGAACTGCCCCTTCGGCATCTACAAAGTTGGCTGCTTGCCTGACGGTCAGCTGCGCTTGAACTACGGCCCCGGAGCTCTCCCCGTGTCCTTCACTCTCTCTGCGGGAGCCCTCTACGATCAGAAGGGTCAGCGTTGCTACATCTCCAGCAGTGGTCAGCTGCAGTGCAATCAAGTGGCTCAGACTTCCAACACTTTCTTTGGTATCTCCGGTGACTTCCTCAGCCGCAACGGAAACCTCGTGTGGTACTACTGTGCCGTGGGAACTGGTGGCTACAACTTGTACGCCAACAACATCGACAGCGTCGCATGCTCCGCCACGTACTTGTACGTCACCCTATCTTGCCCCACCGTGCCTACCACTCCCAGCACGAAGCCCATCACTTCGACTTCACCTCCTCCCACCAAGCCTCCCGCCACTACCTCTTACGTTCCCGCCACCAGCTCCATCCCTCCCACCACGGCTCCATGCGTTCCCGGAGGAGTGGTCATCCCAATCCCCTTCTGCTATTTCTCCTTTGATTTCGGTATCTTGGGTGGACTGTTGAAGGATGACAGTGGAAGAGGAAGACACGCCACTTGCCTCGGTCAGCCCAAGAGCATAGAAGGAAAGTCCAAATTGGCACTCGGCTTCGACTTTTCTCTCGGATTCCAAGGACTCAGACTGGACCAGACGGCCGGTCTGGATGGAGATTTCTCCGTCGCCACTTGGTTGAAGGTGAATCTCTCGTTCTCCTCGGAAATTCCGAATTTTTGTCTGACCCTGCGGCAGATCCAAGACAGTGACAAGGTGATGAAGATCGTCTCCACGAAGAAAGGTCTCTTCTCTCTCTTAACCGGCTGGGAGCTCTCCCTGTGCCCCAGAACTAAGACTGTCACCTTCGTCTCCGGCTTCTCCAGCGTCTCGTGGAGAATCGACCTCTCCGTCGACGTGTGGTTCCACTTGGCTTTCACCGCAGAGAAGAGTGGTAAGGTCAATCTCTACATCAACGGTGTCGCCGGTGCCACACAGTGGGTCTTCTTGTCCAAGTGTTCCGGCTCTCTCTACATCGCCTCCGATAAGTCCAACTGCAACTTCAAGGGAGCGTTCGATGATTTCCTCCTCTTTGACCTGTGCATCTCCGTCCAACAGATCATCTCCATCATCAGCAACCGATGCGTCCCCGCCACGCTTCCATCTACAACGAAGGTGGTGACCTCTCTGCCACCTCCCCCTCCACCATCCTCCACCGTGGCTCCCCCTCCCCCTCCCCCATCCTCCACCGTGGCTCACCCTCACCCTCCCCCACCGACCAAGCCCCCCGGTAAAAAGTGTGGCCTTCCCTGGCTCTACTGGTCCTTCGACCACATCAAGCAGGGAAAATGCTCCGACGATTCCGGTCACGGCCGCCACGGCTGGTTCTCCTCCGATTTCTCCCTCGTCCCCGGTAAATTGAGACAAGGCTGCAACTGGAAGAACAACAACAACCTCCACATCACTCTCTCTCAGTGCGAGCTCCACAAGTCCTTCACCGTGGCCACCTGGCTGCGTCTCGATTCCATCGGAGGAAAGAACGTCATCGCTTCGACCAAGTCTCTCTTCAGCGGCTGGGAGCTTGCATTGGATGGCAACGCCAAGTTCATCACCTTCCAATCTTCTCTCGGTAGCTGGGTCGGTTGGGACGCCAGCTCCCTTCGCGTCGGTGTCTGGGTTCACGTCGCTATTGCCATCAGTTTCGATCACGCCGAGCTCTACTTGGACGGAGAATCGTGCGGCTACAAACCCATCGCATCGTGCTACCAGAGCTACATCGGTCTCAGCGTGGGAGGAAAGTTGTGGGCCAATCCTCTTCACGGCACCTTAGACGAGTTCCTCATGTTCGATCGCGTCCTCAATAAGGAGGAGATCTGTGATGCGAGGGACAAGTACCAGACTGGAACCATGGTCTCTGGTGATAATTGGAGCAAGCAGACGGAGTCGCACGATTGGGGAGTCGGTTGGGAATTCGGTGGCCTCCTCTCCGGTCTCGGCTTGAACAGATTGCACAACTGGTGGATCTTCTGAAGTGTCTCTTCTTCTGGACGGATCTGCTGAGAAGCAAGTATAATACACACACATTATTCAACGTCGTTCTTTGTGAACCTCATCCACATAGAGCTCGATGCTACTTCTGCTCATCTTTGCACTGTGCGTTTGAGATCAGAAGTCTGATCTTTGATCTTCTCAAGTGTATCACGTGACCTCACGCTGGGCGGGAATGTTGGTAAGGCCTGAAAGACGAAGGAGGTACCGACTTTGCCGGTGATGAGAGGAGGAAAAAGAGGTTCCTTCTGTACCATGCCGGAGGAATGCATCAGCTGTGGAAGTGGATAGATGTGGCTCTGTGTCGCAGTATATAGACGGTGATGACATTGTTGATGGGTTCGTGTTGCAAGAAAGTAATTCAATCTCCCCATCTGTCGAATTATTATGGTTTGGAATATAGTGATCAGTGCTGATGCTGGTGCTAAACGATCTTTGCAGTGGACAACTTTTGTGAAAAGTTCAAAAAAATTGGTCGTTCTACAACTTGCAGATTGCCTGGTGATTTCAGCACATCACATACAGATGATGATCAATGTATTGAAGGGAGTCAACCGTCCGTCACTGTTCAGGTGATTGTGTCTCTCACCACCTCCGCTCAACGGACAACAGAGGTGGACTTTGTCGATACAGCACGGTGGCACCTGCTCGTTGGGAGACTGTCATCGGACTTGAAATTCACGCACAGATATCGTCCCAATCGAAATTGTTCTCAAGTGAGTGCAATCGTCACCAGCAATGGATGAAAAAAAAAGATGTGACCTCTAAACAGATGCACCGAATCAGACGGGAATTGAAGGATACTTCCTGCCCAATTCGAAAGTCGATCTGATGGACGTAGCTCTTCCTGGGACACTTCCAGTGAGTGATAGTGCACGTTCACAATCATCGTGGAATGAGACGAAGACTGAAGGAAGAAAGGTGGTGAACCGCCACTGTGTGGATTGTGCCATCAAAACTGGGTTGGCCATCAACGGACAGATCAACAGAAATTCTTCCTTTGACAGGAAACACTATTTCTATTGTGATCTTCCACACGGCTATCAGATCACACAGCAGAGATGTGCGTCACCATCTCACATCACCACTCCCATCTGATCGCGATCAGCACCCATCGTCAAAGGAGGTCACATCAAATTCATCCTGCCCAACCATGTCGAGAAGAAGGTCCGTCCAGGCATCGCGTTGGATGATCGATGACATCATCATCAGGTAGAGATCTCACACATCCAATTGGAACAGGACAGTGGAAAATCCATTCACGATCAGCACCCACAGCTCAGTCTGGTCGATCTGAATCGAGCCGGAGTTCCTCTGATGGAGATTGTCACGGGACCAGACATGAGGTATGTTCCATCATGAACCGATCATCACCTTACATCATGCGTACAAACGTACGAAGAAACATCACACGATGTATTCATATACCCGAACGATGAGAATATATTCATAACGAACGAATTCAAACAGAGTGATATGACAACACACGATTTTCTATAGTGGAGATGTATGGAATTGGTATGGAAATGTGACCACGATGTAGATCATCTGAAGAGGCGGGACTCTTTGTTACGAAACTACAAGAATTACTGCGGGCCATTGGAACATCATCGGCCAATATGGATTTGGGAGAATTTCGATGCGACGTGAACGTCTCCGTACACAGGTATTCATCCTCTCCATCTACAACTCCTCTCTATGTACATCTCTTCTATGTATACTGTATTCTCTCATTTATATTGGCTTCTCATGTGTATTCTTCTCGTTTGTCGTACCATTACACCCTCGACGTTTTATTCATTGTTTGATAGGGAAGACAACCACGATAGTTTGGGCGTACGAACCGAATTGAAGAATTTGAACAGTATCAAGTTCATCACGAAGGCCATAGGTGACCATCTCTCTATCTCTACACTTACATCTGAATGCTGACGAGATCAGAATACGAAGCACAGAGACACATCCAATTGTTAGAGAAGGGAGAACAAGTGAAGAGGGAGACGAGGTCAGCCTTCACGTCTCATCATCACGTCGACTCATGATGACAGATTCTACGATCCGAGCAACAACACGACCTTCTCGTTGAGAAGAAAAGAAGATGAAGTGGATTATCGTTTCATGCCAGAGCCAGACATCCCTCCCATCTCTCTCGATGAGGTGAAAACATTTATTCTATTTTATTCTATTTTAATTCGTCCCGGTATACCGTGAAAAGTGTTTCTCTCGGTTTAGCAGGGACGATACAACGATGAATCCTGAAATTCCGATGACTTTTCGATCGTCACACGGGAAGCCCAGGAAGTCTGACAGGTGTCAGGAATATATTGAGAATGTCAAATCGACCATGCCCAAGCTGCCAGATGAATTGAGAGAGGAATATTCCAAGAAAGGTCTGGGTAAGGACGAGATAGAGGTACTCCTCGGTACGTACGGAGCTGTACAGTATTTCGAACAGGTGATACATCTATAACTGGACAGTGTTTCATTTTAATCTATTTTATTTCATTTTCACACGCTACAGGCTTATCCTGGTAGAGACCCCAAGCGCATGGCATTGTGGTGCGTTGTAGATCGATTTATTGTCGAAATTGATCGTAGGCAGGATAACGAATGACTTGTTGGGACATCTGAAGAGCAGTAGAACCTCTATAATCGACTCTGTCGTTCAGCCACACCATCTCAACCAACTGTTAGAACTCGTAGAAACGAACTACATCACAAGTGACATCATCTTTCATCACGTCTAAATCCTCATCGTGTCTGTCTTCACTTCTCACGAATCGACAGATGCAGTGGCAAAAGAAGTCCTTCCCATCATGTTGTCTGGGGATCACAGACACCCCAAGCAGATCGTGGATGATAATGGCTGGAAGCAAGAGTCTAATGAGGAGGCCATACGAGTCAGAGCTCTCGAACTGATACAGACGTGTCCGAAAGAAGTGCAAAAGTACAGAGGGGGCAATAAGGTGAATGCAGATCGTGTCCATTCATCGATTGAAATGAGACGTAGAGGACGTTGGGATTCTTCGTGGGAACGATTCTAAAGGAGCAGAAGGGAAAGGCAAATCCACAACAAGTCAACGACATCATGCAAGCTCTCCTCGATGCAGAATGAAAGATGGAAATGTTATTTTTTATTGTTTCCCGCCGACAACGATTTCAAATAACATGAGTGATACCACGTGTGATGATAGGGCATCTAGAAAGAGACAGAAACTCTTTCGAACGGTGACGAGTCTAGATGGGATTTCAAATGCCGATGATTCGGTTCTGAGTGATAAGCATTCATTGTTGAGGACGGTCACTGTGCTGGACCTCACGCCTGTGGACGAGTGATGTATGGATACAATTCTGGTCTGATGCATGTTCAGAGAGTTGAAGAGGAAGAAGAGGAATGATCTGTTGAGAATGGACACGATACTGGATCTCAATCAAGATGATTCTTCACAGAAGATTTGTGGGCTCATGCGACTACCAACACTGATCACGAGCGGTACGATTCGATCCATCATTACAATCGACTTAGAAGAGAAGGAACTCCAGGATATAACCTTCTCCGTCTTCAAACTGAAATCATTCGACCCGTTGCTTCTTCTTCATCACGTGATGTGTGGGGCACTCTTTCTTCTCTGAATCCAGTCTATCCATCGATAGAAGGTGAGTATTTGAATCATCCTGTCCAGTTCGATGATCTTCTTATCAGTCAAGAGAGGCATCTCATACCTCTTTGGAAAGAAGTCACATCGGTTGAAGACGATTTCAGAGGCTCAACCATCTGAACTCATTCATTTCCCTCCCGATCGTCGTTTCATCAGTGCGTTCCACTGCAAGATCGTCATAGACAATGATGAGATACACATCGAAGACGAGAGGTGATCAGAAATGCCATCACATTCTATCGGTTGACCGAGGACAGTTTCAACGGCACATTCATCAATGACGAGAAGATCGGGAAGAGAAAGAAGAACGTGGCACATGCTGGAGACATCATCTCTCTATACAAACCATACGAAGCGGGTGAGGTGACACAAGAGACGATACATTGATCATGCGATCAGATGACGAGAATGAGGATACCATTGCATATCGAATTATAACGGCAGATTGATATGAGAATCAGACATGTTATAACATCAACCACTCGATGGCTCTGATGATGATCACACGCGTGCCTGATTCGCGAGAGGATGATCATCATCTCGCGAAATAAAATCGGTTAAGATCTATGTCTATACGAATCGATAACCAACTCTAATTCATTCCTTCAAATCGACTCGCTGTACTGTGATTCCACTTGCAGTTGATTTCCAGGTACGACTGCCCCAGATTCTCCCTTCGCTGCAGTCAGAGCATCTGACAAGTGAAGAGCTTCGTATTGGTGACTGTCATCTGCCTGTTGATGATGAAGTTCTGCATCTTCGATCTGATCGTTGGCCAACTCTTCTCGAACGTCTGTCGATTTCTGCAGACTCCGACAGATCTGAACGAAGTTGGGACGGTCCGTCGGCTCTTGATTCCAGCAGCCTGATGACGCATGAGACGGATCGATCGGACGAAAAAATCTCACTCTTCATGAGGGAATCCAAGAGGGGTGGAATGTCTGAAGGAACGACCAATCTCAGACCATCTCTCACCACCCCGACGGCGACATCTACGGGAGAGAGGTCTTTGAAGGGATCTTCCACCGTGACGATCTCCCAGATGACTACACTGAGTAGAGTCAAAATGCGATGTAATTAGAGATTCACCCGAATGACCAGACGTCGGATTTGGATGAATACTGTTTCGCAAAGAGGGCTACGGAGGTGTCATCATGATGATGATCGTGCAATGTGATTGATGATCGTGACTCACATTCGGGTGACATCCACTTGATGGGGCCCGTCATGCTCTGTGTCTGTGATGCATCTTCGCTCTCTTGTATGGCTCTAGAGAGGCCAAAGTCACTGACTTTAGGAACCTGATAACGTCAGACGAATATGCATACAATACATCCTCACCAGTGATTCAGTCAGGAGAATGTTTCGTACGGCGAGATCACGATGAATGATGTTCTCTTTGTGCAAGTGTAGCATGCCCTGCGTTATTGTTGATGGATGTCTATCTATGATCGACTCACTCTGGCGATACCGATGACGAAATCCAATTTGGTACACATCTCTACTGTGTGATCACGTAGATAATTGTACATAGAGCCTTGTGCACAGTACTCACTGTTATCATGGTAAGAGATCGAACGATTGGTAATCTCACATGACGATGGTCAACATCTGTGGTGGAATCGTGATACCGATAAACATGACCAAGTTCTGACACATTTAGCACACGTTCGTCTCGTCTTCTTTCTCACCGGATGAGCTCTCAAATTCTGCAGAATCGATACTTCCGAGATAAAGTCCTTCAACTCTGCCGACGTAGCGTGAATATTCTTCATCTGTTTCACCTGCACACGATCAATTCGAATCTAAAACTTTTTCCTCACCGCCACATTTAACTCCCTCCATTGAGCTCTACACATCATCAGGTACAATGATACGGAAAGACTCACCTGTATACCACACCGAATGCTCCCGCACCAATCTGCTTCATGTTGGACAATTCGTCTGCATTCAGAGCACCGCTTCGAACCGATGCAAAATCTTCGGGTGACAAGTTGATCATGGAGATACCGAGTGCTCTCTTCGATCGATTCTGTTGTCTCAGGTACAATGCGAGGAGAAGTACGATCAGTAATAGGAAGGCAGCACCACCCAGTGCAACACCGGCTATGATACCGACGGGCACGCTTGCTCCATCGGCTGATGTGGGTGCCACTTGATTGTTGACCTGAGAAGTCTGAATCCTCGGCTCGAGATAGACGGTGTATTCTGTGAGGTGATTGCAAGAGCAGCTGGCTGATCCACCGATGGATTGATAGATGCAGAGAGGATCTCTTTCGAATGGATGACTGGAATTCTCTCGGCTGGCGCAGTAGAGTGAACTGGTCGAGGTGGTGCGGAAATTGAGGACCACGTTCTGTCTCAGATCACGATAGACACCGGGAGAGACTCTCAGCGATAGAATGGGAGCAGAAGAGTTGGACGATTCTGTTCCATTCCACGAGATGAACTTGATATCGTAACAATCTGTGACGATGAGAAGACGAGAGACGATGGCGTGTACCTGTGGTCGATGCCGAGACGAATGATTTGGGCAGAGTAACGTTACCATTGGTGAAGCCCAAGGTAAGGCCATTGATGACCGTCGCCGATTGTCTCGTGCTAAAGACAGAGAAGACTTCGCTCCTTCCAATCTGCGCTCTCTC
This sequence comes from Planoprotostelium fungivorum, assembly GCA_003024175.1. NCBI lineage: Eukaryota > Evosea > Variosea > Cavosteliida > Cavosteliaceae > Planoprotostelium > Planoprotostelium fungivorum. Next base: position 95,939 of record MDYQ01000029.1, on the reverse strand, counting down.
ACCACAGATGCGATTCTGTAATTGTAGATCTATCAGATCTTCCACCATCTATGATCGATCAGATGAGAACAGAAACATTCTACCGACCTGCTGGTAGTTCACGGTGCTCGCCCTCTTTCGGGATGAGATCGATGCGGTGATGACAGGCATAGCAAATGAGGTGAAGTCATCTGGCAGCGTTGAACCGTTCAGTTTGATGTGATCCAGCATGCCTCGCAGTAATTGAACCAGAATAGTGGGGCATCTGGATGAAGAACACAGCATCGATGCGATCTTCAATCGTTGAGTTGCGGTGAGGCCGTCCACTGGTTGATTCGAACACATCACAAAGACGTTCTGCATCGATTGAATGAGGTTGGTCCTCTGTTGGTTCGTCAGGCTCGATCCGTGGTAGATGCTCAAGAGAGACTGAATGCCATTGTCCACCGAGATCGATGATGAATAATCGATCGCCTCCAATATCTGAGATATGAGACCGTCCACGTTCATAGTTGATGATTGGAAGGTGAATTTCTGATCGATCCGAGATGATGTTCCGTGGACGTCCGTGGCGATGACTGTAAGGATGACTTGATCATCTGGAGAATTGATGATCATGGATGCAGTCTCGTTGAAACCGACGTAAAAGTTGATGAGGTTGTCTGGTCGATCGGCGGGGGCATAATAGAATGCATAGCTGAGAGGAGCGTATTCGGTCGACCAGTTGTAAGTCCTGACGGTGAAGAGAGAATCGTATAATGTGCCATTGAATGAATCTACGTCCAATAGACCTGTTGAATTCTGATGAGAATCTTACGCTAACAAACAGATCAGAGATAGTCTCACCCGGTGTGGGAGGATTTGTTGTCTGGATGATAATCGAAGAATAACCTTGGAGATTCGAAACTGTATCCGTCGCGGTCAACTGAAATTCGTAACGAACTCCAAGAGACACCACGTTCGGCGCGAGGATGAGTACGGGTGAGTCAGCATCAGAGAGAACATTGGGAGAGGCGAGATCGAATAGGAAGGAGATGTTGGTGCCTGCATCGAAGAGAGACACCGTCCACTGATACGTCACGGCATTTGACGTGACGACTTGTCCGTACAGCACGATACGTTCTGATGCGGAGGCGTAAGGCTGCGGGCCGCTGATCGCAACGACCGGAGGTAAACCTTGAACTACTTGTACATAAGCACTTGCCGATGCCTGAGATGTTGCCGAGGTCACTTCGAGGGTGAAGACGTGAGTTCCAGCCGTTAATGTCTGCGTTGGAAAGAAGAGAGAGTTCCCCGTACTGTTTGATAGTAGAGGTTGGTTGAGGCGGTTGACACAAACGTGGCCGTTGATGCGAAGGCAAGTCCATCGGAAGGAGAGAGGACGGTGGTTGAGATCGTTGGGATCTTGATCGGGATCTGTGGCGGAGGCGTTAAGGCCCCACGAAGCGTTGATACCTCTCGTGAAAGAAGAACCCTGAGTACGATCATCACAGAGTACCATCAGAGTGATTGATATTAGATGATTCACCTGTATGATGGATATGACGGGAGGAGTGCCCGAAGTTGCCACGACGAAAGGAAGCGTTATACCTGCGTGATACATTCAGTCACACATCCAATAGCAAAATACCTACCGAGAGAAGGTGAATCTAGCACGGAAATATTCAGATTGAGCGCATTAAGCCCGAGCAGGAGACTGTACGGAGCTACAATGACGGAGGAACCGCTCAATGTCTTAGATCTCGGTAAGATCCATAGATAGGAGAGTGATGACGTGTTACAGGTCTTCGTTGTGGTCGCTGATAGAGGGAAAGATTGAAGGAGCAAGAGAGTAGAGCTGGGAGAAGAGATAGAGATCTCTGGTACAGACATGTGGAAAGCGGTGGAGGTGCTACTATTACCAAATAAATTAGAGATGATCGTAGCGGACAGCTGATAGAACCCAGGAGGCAACTTCAATGCATCCATGGTGATATCAGGACCTATCATCCTTACTTAGCATTCATAATATACATCATTCATGAGATATAACATTCATAATATATAATATAACATTATGATGTCATCTTCCCACCGTTTGGAATGCTAAAATAAGCTGGAGATATATTCCACATGATGATATCGGTGGCACTTCTGAAGGGGGAGGAAGAAAGTTGAACGGCGGGACTAGAGCAAGCTCCGCAATCGATGATAGAGAGTGAAATCTGACCCAATGAAGGTGTCGTGGTGGTCACGACTCGAGGTGAAATTGGAATCATGTTTGCCGATGTGATGACGGGACGGATCTGAATTGTGAAGATCTGAGGAATGATCTCTGGATCTATGTAGATCGTCACAGATGACGAGTTGTACCAGATGCAATTTGAAGAAGCGAGAGAAAAGCCTGATGGAATGAGATGATTACTCGAGCTCTCCAACTCACTCGTGATGAAGTATTTGTCACACGTGAAATTCAATGCGAGACCATTGGTGGGTTGTGAGAAAGATACGACGACGGAATTGGCAGAATCAAAGGTGGCCGTGTAGTTGATATTCGCGTCTAACATCGTAAGAAGATGCAATTACTTCATGTACATCTCACATCTCCATGTGACGTTGAATGGGGTGGTCTGAAGCCCCACCGTGATGGAAGCGTTGTATACAATATTTACCACAGGATCGAATTGACACATGATTCCATACGTAGACAGGGTGACATTCTCGCAGATGCCAGATCCGATGTTCACCGTGATATCACTGGCATCTGTACCAAACCCCGCTCCGACCAAAGTCAACGTACCAAAGACACCATCTGCGATGAGAGATCAACCCACGATGAGATGGAACATACCACCTGTCTGTATCGATGTGATGGATGGTTTGAGGATACGAGTGATGAAAAATCCGGATACAAAGGCAGAATGCATCATCGGTCCAAAGGTACACGAAGCGGCGTCGGCCACCACCGATAAATGAATCACGGTTGAATCGTCCGTCAGAAATATGTAATCGTACGACTTTCCTCTCGTCAGAGTACGAAGAGAGAGGATGAGTGCATCACCTGAGCCGATGCAGGAACTTGTACGGAAGCATTGTAGATGGATCTCGTTCCTGTCACTGAGAGATGGAGGAGCAGATCTGAATCTGACGTGATCGTAGATCTAATCCTTCCTGCGACTCTGAATCCTAATCGATATGCAGATCGAGCGGAGACACCGATGTCAGTTGAGATGGAACCACATCTGTCCATCATGAATTACATACGTACACTACGCCTCACCCTCCAGAGATCGAGCGGATGAATGCGGTGGAGGAATCAAAGAGGGAACTGAATACGTAACCGTAAGGACTGTTGCCGTCGGAGGCCAATTGGATGCCAGCTCCACTGAAGCTCCACAAACCGATGGAGGGAGGAAGGAAGTAGGCAGAAGATATGTTTCCAGGGAAGCCACCACCGCTGATGTTTTCAAAGAGTGGAACTGAATTCATGATCATTCACGATGTGACGTTGATTATGTCAAATGTTTCACTCACTGATCGGGGATAAGAGATTGAATGTGACGTCGTCGACGTATGTCTTCGTACCATTGCACAGAATGTCATCAAATTGTAGACGGACATATCCTCCTGACGTCAGCTTCACTGAGATCTGCTCGCTGTCATTTGTACATCTACATCGCTGACTCACATTATGTACGATCCACTGTAGGTGGGATGCATTGAATGTGGCCGTAGAGATGATGTAATTGTTCAGAAGAATCTGCTCAATTCAGTCGTACATCTGAGAGATCGACACACCTTGACGGATAACGCAGAAGAGGAGGAAGAAGAGACGCGGAATTGAAGCAACCATTGGCCCGGACCAGCAACGACACATGATGAAAACTGCCCGCACGTTCCGTACGCATCGCCGGAGAGGCTGATGACGTCACAATTGTTACGATGAGAATAAAACTCACTATGCGAATAATTGATCCGATGTCAGAGGTGCATTGAGATCGTTTGTAGAATTAACCACACCAGCGAAAGGGCCGAATGACCACGGAGGAACGATTGAATTGGAAAACGATTCGCCATAACTGAACGGTCCAGAGAGAGGAGCTGTGGAACATCCTGAGAGTATCGATGAGAAGAGGAGAAGAGATGTTGATCTCTCACCCGCTCGGTCCACTGCGTTCCAGGTGCTGCATGTGAACAGATTGTAACCTGGGCCTTGGAAGAGAATAGAATTGGTATCCATGGATATCGTCTGCCCCGTTGGGATCGATGACGTCATCGTACACCCCGTACAATTTGCGAAGCAATCATACAGAGTAATGCCTGACGATAGAGAACAAGACAGGGTGGGAAATGAGATATCAGTGGCATCTGATATAATTCAGACGTACGTCGATATTCTATTTCCCACCTCCCGGCGATGTCGATGTACATTGTCTTTTGGCGGGGAAAAACACGTAATTACTGATGGAAGAGCAGAGGGAATCGGAACATCTGATCTGAACTGCAGTGTTTCCGTCGTCGAGATAAGACGGTAGAATCAGGGCACTGGACATCTGTGATTATGTGAGCGTGTGCCGAAGTATGATTCGACATCACCGTGCAGCTAGGAGTGGCTGGCTGAGGAGTACAGGATGAACAACCACAAGTGGTGACTGACTACATTTGAATCGAACATTACGCCATAACGTCTCTCACCCAAAATGTCACCTCTCAGTGTGACATAGCTGATGTATCTTCCAACTTGGTCGTATATACATGTATTGACGGGAGTATACCTAGTCTGTACGATATCTCCGTTGCAAGATGAACGAGTGTATACGTTCTCCACGATGTAATTCGCAGGCTGCACGTAGGGGATGATGTTCACCGACACGTAGACGGAAGTAGTGCGCAGTTTTCCCTGCAAAACGAGAGAGAAACTGAATCGCATCAGACATTTCGATGAGATGTCTCTCACCTGTACACGCCAACGGGTAGTTTGTTGGCAGTGAAGGTCAGATTACAAGTTGTGTTTGAGAACCGAACCTCTGTTCCGTTGGCGTATTGACAAGGTTGAGTCGTTCCTTGCACGAGACAAGTCCAACCGTAGATCAAACTGTTGCCCACAGAAGGGTTGCTGTCTGGATCGTACGAACCACAGACACTGATCGTAAAATCTTCCGATACCATCCTCTTTACGTTGTAGTCTGGGACGATGGAGGCGACTGGGGGTGTGGTGTAAGCTTGTACGAGGAGACTGCTCGTGTCTCCCACCACCCCGGCAGATGACGTCAGAGTGACACCGATTACGTTTGTACCGGGGCTGAGGTGATAAGCTGGGATGATTACAGTGGAGCCGTTGATGGAAAACTTGTTGAGAGACCAAGTGAGAAAGATACCGGTGGTACAAGCAGGAGAGATCGTAGCAGTGACGCTGACATTCTGGTAGATGGCAAATTGGGACGGGGAGCTGGGATCGGTGAGAGCCACGGCAGCGAATTTTGGCATGATAACAGAGAATGAATAAGTTCCATTGCTATCACCAAAGATGCGTGATTGAATCTACTGGCGTGATTAGAGGGAGAACGACGTACAGAAAGCAGTCACCGAACAATTGATCGAGAAGGTGCCAGGATAGAGAGAATTCGATGGGATGGTGTACTGAAGAGAATTGCCTTGCAGAATGCCAGAGCTCATGTAACATGCTGTGACATCATCCGGCAGAGAGAAAGGTGAGGGAGATATAGAGACGACTATGGGGGTACAAGCATCAAAGGAAGACGCCACTGTCGTGATCTGAAGATTTGGCAGCGAAGAGAAGACTATTTTGGTTATGTTCTATGATACATCAGCTCTAGCTCTCTTGCGTCAGCCTCACCGAAGAGATGGGAGAATCATCGTCTGCTCGCTTTACGATCGGTGATACTTGTATCTGTTTGGGAAAGACGGACAATGTGGCCTGCAAGACAGAATTACTCAGCCACATGCAGACGCTCTGACTGATGTTCAACTCGGTCGTAATCATCTGTCCGCAGGGAAACGTGGCGAACGTGTTTTGTCCTCCTTGATTCGTTGGCGTGGAGAAATTGACCGTGAGGGTCGAGTTGGATGTGAAAGTTGAACTGTACGAGAAGTTTCCATCTGTAACGCATTGTTACCTACCGAATCGAACATAGAATTCTCACAATTCCATACGGATGTGAAGTTGATGGTCTGATTGTATACGGTAAGCGTTGAAGGATAGACCACGCTGTATTGTGGATTGGGGTAAAAACAAGAGAGGGATTGAGAGCTCTGCAGGACGAGGTTCTGACAAGCACTGCCGTTGATCTGGACCAAAACAGAAGATACATCCGCTCCCAAATTGAAACCTGGAGAAACGTGAATCGTTACCGTTCGTAGGACAACCTCACCTGTGATCTGCAGAGTGCCGAAGGGCAATATGAAGCTCGGTTTAGTAGTCACAAGAATGACTTGAGGCAGAGGTATGGGATAGAAGAACAGATTGTCCAGATAGATCATGTGATCTTGTACGCCCAACCCACAGGAACTGAGGTCTCCCGCCACGGTGACGTGAAATACTTGATCGATCGTAGCCGGTAAGATAACATTGTACGCTGAGAAAGGTGTAGTCTGCGTGATAGATATACTGCTGTTGATCGTCCTAGACGTGGACGTGACGGATACCTCAAGAGAATCGTTAGTTTCATCACACATCGCCACATCTCACCTGTACGAGCATGTTTCCATCCTGCAAAGGAATCGAAGAAGAGGATGCGCCGGCCAATTGAAGGTTGAGGGTGTATGCGATACCGGGTGTCAACTTCACGTCGTTCTCGACAGAGGCACAACCTCCCGTGATGGATCTCAGATAAGCCACGTTGTTTCCAGAGGGTGGTATGCCGGGTAAGAGTGGTCCCGCGATGACAGACGAAGCATTGGTGAGACCGGAAGACCGAAAGATCCAATTGCCCACTGTGAAGATGTCAGTTTGAATTTAGGACGAAAATCTACCTTGTGGAACGGGATTGAGGCCGATCGTTCCTTGAAAATTAGCACCGGTGATATTTCCAACGCTGATCGCTAACGGCGTCAGAAGATCGACGCCACCATCATACATCACCTGGAGCGTGAACCTTTTGTACGGAAACATTAAATAGTTTCAGCGACGATACGGGATCCGTACAATTGTTGAGAATGTAAGTCAGAGTGAACACATCGTAATAGGTGATGGAGAAATTACTGCTCTTGGTGGACTTGACGCTCGTAACGGTAAGGCTCTGATTGAAGACGAGTTGAGATGTGGAATCGTGTACCATAAGGAGAGGGTAGCCGGTACCATTGTACGAACCTACACTCGATACGATCCAATCTCCGGGTGTCATGGCAACATTGAGATTGATGGAACCACATACGCCTCCGGTGACATTGTTCCCCACGCTATGCACAGTCAGCGGCGATCAATCAGAGGACTCACAATGCGTATATCTGATCGTTCTGTGTGATCCCTGCGAGACCGAAAAAGTACCAGAAGGGTAAGCGAGGTGCGATAAGGCTTGCATTAACTCCCAATCGAAAGTCGGAATAAAACGGAAAGTTTCTCACGGTTCCTGCGACAAATTTGAATAACGGTAAGACTTCATCATTCATCCACCTGAAGGTTGATTGATACTCCAAGTGCCACACGTGTGATAGACATAAGAACCTCCCACGCTCTGGAACGTTTTGAGCGGGATGGTGTCGGCCAGTGAGCAAGACGAGCACGAAGAGCTCGAGCAGGAGTATCGATAGACATTGTTCGTGTCACAGGCATACTGAGGAAATCCAATTGTACCGTTCGTCGCTGCACTACATCAAACGACGTCATCGAGATTGTCCCACATGAATAGGAGCATGGGCGTTGGGCGGGATAGATCTTGATGATCGAAGGTTGAGTGCAGGGAACGTTCAGACACCAAGTCTGCACCACGTTGCTCCCGCTATCCGAGTAGGAAGGCAAGCTCATGGAAGTATACAGTGCTCCCTCGAGATAACATCCACTCGTCAAGTTGGTGTCGAGGGCGCAATTCAGGCATTGAACGTCACACACGTATCCTTTTCGAAAAATCAGTGACGTAGTTGAAGTGATTCATCTCACTCTGGACGGTCATAGTCGCTGACGATGCGTTCATCATCATCGTACGCGACCCGTTGAGATAACATGAATTAACGTAATAGGCCGTTATCAGTTGAGGCTGACTGCCGCGACACACGTCGCCACTGTAAGACGTCACTAAGACGTAGTTGGGAGGGGGTATGGTGAGTGAAACGTTGAGATATACGGAAGTGGCCGAGGAAAGGCCGTATGGTGATCGTACGGTTAGAATGAATGTGTAAACTCCAACGGCAAAGGTATTGGGAGGGAAAATCAGCGTGGCATTTGCAAGATCAGAATCTGTCGACCGTCAACGCAGAGTATGTGAATATGAATAATTCACCCGAGAGAGCATTGATTTTCGACCAGGAGTAAACAAGCGCTGATGGAGTGTCACTAGTAGGATCGCGATCTACATCGATGGAATTCGAAGCATCGATGATGATCGTGTTGTCCAATTTCGCGGATATAGAAGTGGAGGGAGAAATGACGATGATTGGAGGTGAAGCCAGTGCGTTGAACTGATGGACTGGTCAACCTTCACCTCTTGGTGGATGCTTGATAAGTATGTGAACTCACCGATCGAGAAGTCGATTGAGATAGAGTGGAAGAAGCAGAGGCGGTCAAGGAGATCAAATTATAGCCTTGATTAAGCCGATACGCCGGTATCGTCATTTGAAATCCGCTGTACGTGGCACCGTTCAGACTCCACAGATAGTTCAAACCCAGTGCACTGCACATCACAGCTTGCATCGAAGTGGGGGTAGATATCCTGTTGGATTTTAGCTCGAAGAATAGGATGAGAATGGTATCACATGACTGTGATCGCTGGGATATCGATGGACAAGATGTAGATGGGCACGACCACTACGACAGAACCAGAGAAGGTCCCGAAGGAATTGATGATGGAGATGCCATAAGTTTGATTTCCTGGGGCGGCCATCGAGGGCAGCACGGATAATTGCTGAAGGCGACTACTTTGAGAACCATTACCGCTCCAAGTGATGACATCAGACGACGTATTAAAGAGATAAGAATAAGATAGAGCAAGAGGGGTTGAACAGTTGACACCTGGCAGACATGAGAAGACGAGGAGCACAAAGACTCACTCTGCTTTGTCATGAATACACTGACCACATTGGAAGAAATATTGGCAGATAAGGTGACAGGCAACATGGGGTATCCACTGCTCTGAGCTGCAAACATACCCATACTTATCGCTATGGTCGCGTACGAACTTTGCCCCACATAATATTGCACCTGCGAAATTATCAGGAGCCTTCGTTCGACGATCCATTCACCTTTTGTGCCGTGATGGTGGTACAAATAGTTGGCGGGCAGCTGCTACTCACGTTCATATTGAACGTCAGGATGGCATTATTGTTATCGATGTACGTTGCAGTCGCAGTGATGATGCTGCCTGATAGATTCACGTCAGAGTTGTCACTTGTTCTGTCACGCCTCACCCGTCCAACCAAAAGTGAAGATGGACGACTGGCCCAGATAATAGATGGTACCAGTGTACGTTACTCCCGGTATTGGAGCTGCAGCTCCGTTGGTGCTCAGAGAGATAACACTATCTACCACGGCAACTACCTGCTGTACATCATTTTCCGTTTCACGTGGATCCTTTACCGTGCAAGACAACCCAACGACGGAGCATTGAATCATACTGACGTTACCACCCATTCCCACACCTGTGAGATCGAAAGCTCCGAACTTTGGCAAGAAGGGGGAGAGAGTGTTATTTGAATTGACTTGCAACATGGGGAGGAGAGTGATGACAAAGTTATCGACGTACATCACGTGATCTTGAACACCGAAGGTGCAGGTGACGGGATCAGCGTACAGACCGACGCGATACCTGCTGTACGTCACACGATTTCTCTGAGATGATCTCACAGTGTCACGTTAGAGGCAGACCAATAGGAAGTAGATGTAGACCAGGGCTGACTGCTGACGGAAGATATGGGCTGCACGTCGAATATGGTGGAATCAGAGGTGGCGATGCGTCCTGCAGTCCCAACCCAATTTCCATCGAAATAATCATAGCTATTCTGGGAGCTTTAGCTTCCTCGCGTGACATGGATTCACCGTGTATCGACCGGCATAGTTGAAGGTGAATTTGTACGCACGATTGGGTAGAAGTTGAACCTGCTGCTCGACGTACGAGCAAAATTCTGCCAAAGATGAGAGGAATGCATCGCTGCACAAGCTCACGGGTCGTGGATTGTATGAATGCGAACATCCCTTGCGATTTGGGAGGGTAGTTGAAACCAGTGGCAGTTGCGTTGTACAATATACCATAGCCCCGGCCCACCCACGCCATGACAGAGGATAGATAATAGTAATTATTCGATCCCGGACTAGAGCTCTCGAAATCGCCATTCAACATGACACCGTTGGATGCAACTGAAGACATCAGAACACACGATGACGAGTATATACCTGGGGGCAATCTTGATAATCCAATGAGAGCGAGGAACATGGTGTTGTCACCGTTAGTAGGCTGAGTTGCCATGCTGATGGTGACGGACGTCGTCTGATTGAGTGAGAACGCCCAACTGTATGGAAGCCAGGGGGAGCCGGTGTAAGTGGAAAAGTTGGTCACCATGTTGATGGTGTTGTACGAGATCGTCAGTTGAGTTGTAACATCACCTCCATACGAATACCCTCTTTGCGTTGATCTATTCGATTTCAGCTGACCTTCGAGATGTCTTCACGGAGCTTCACCTTCCAGCGGCCAGGAGCGAATAAGTGTAAAATCCAGGTTGCAGATGAAGACTCGTGGCGATGCTTGACGGATTCTGAAGACTGGAGCCTGTCAGGCGCGATGAGTAGAGGATCTCACAAGTAACAAGGATTGAATGTGAAGTTGGAGGTAGTCATCCATCCATAGCCCGAAGAAATACCGCTGTTACTGTATTCGTTCCACGGGGGAGACAAGAGATTGTATCCGAAATCAGATTGAGGGAGTGGATTGGTGGCGATATTGTTGTTGGGATCTAGACCCCGGACGATGCCTTTTGTTTGTCAGGTGACGAATATGATGATTAAGAAGATATGATACTGAGGATCACCTGCGGGAGATGTGGGGCTGTAAGGAGGAATCGTATAGAAGAAGAACGTCGAGCTGGAAGAATAGACTGTGCCTGTTCTGATCGAAAGAGTCAGATATCGAATCAGATGAATGATGATGCACCTCCAGACTGTTCTGGCCGAACACGAAGAGTACGCGGCACTCGTACACGAATATCTGACGGATTCATCAGTAAAACCTCAGAGGCGGATTCACCTCGTCAGATTGGCGTTCTGTTGATCGATGGCTGTAGAAATTCCAAAAGTCGGAACACCAACCAGAGGATTAGAGTCATCTGTAAATATTCGTTATCGATTATCATCTTTCGGTGAGATGTAGTGATTACCGTACGGACTACATGGCTTTGCTAATAAGGTTGTGACCACTCTAACTATATTTTTGCATAGCATACTACTGCAGAATGTCTGATATACTCTCCCGGTGTTAGTGACGGCAGAAGCAGGAATCGAGGACTGAACACTGAATATGAGGGAAGAATAGCAAGTTCCGGGGATGTAAGTATCATTATATGTAGAGGTGCTGGAGCACGCTGCATCTCCGTATAATGACCCTGTCGGAATCAGATGATGGGGACAATTTCTAAATTCCGTCTCACGGGAGACAGTTCTGGCCGAACTGTTATACGACCAAATGTAGTAGTTACCCCCGTTCTCCGTGTAACACGAGGAGGGTAGGGGATAGAACGTCTCTGCCAGCAGAGGACCACCACAAGCCGAATAAGTGCTGGCCACCACGTAACTTGCGGCGAGGCAGGGGCTCGTCAGGGCCAGCAGAAGCAGAGGCGTCAACATCTTTCGTTGACGCTCAATTTGAAATGTCCGCACGTTGACTGTGCGTGATAGAAACTTCTACTCTTTTACTCGGTCTAAAGCTAACGCACCTGTCCGCTTTCCTTACCGCAAGACACATCGAACCGCTCCTTGTCGTGACAGAAGAGAGATATTTTATTGAAGGACACCTTTCGTGCTTGGGACCTGGTCTAATCGTGTGGGGTCGACGGTGATGGCCTGACGCAGTGCGAGAGCCAAAGCTTTGAAGGCCGATTCGATCCTGTGGTGATCGTTCTCTCCGTTCAAGACGTTGACATGGAGGGTGATCCTGGCCGCCGTAGCGAAAGACTTGAACACGTGAGACACCATCTCGCAAGAGAGGTCTCCCACTTTCTCCTGCGAGAACGTGAGAAGGGAGGTCGTGTCCGTCGGGTGAGATGCTCACCCTCTGAAGATGGAGGTTGATGGTGGCGTATGGACGACTCGAGATGTCAACCACGGCAAGTGATAATGCTTCATCGAGGGGTGCATGGCTACTTCCATATCTGAAAGAGATGAGCTGGTATGAAGGAGAGAGTGTGATGGATACCTGTTGATGCCCTTTCTCTGTCCGAGTGCCTTGTCGAATGCCTCTCCCAAGGCGATGGCACAATCTTCTGCGGAGTGATGATCGTCGATGAAAGTGTCTCCCTTGCAAGATAACTGCAGGTCGAAACGTCCGTGTTTGGCCAATGCATGGAACATGTGATCGAGGAAGCCTGGTTCGAATGAGATGAGTGAGATGAATATGTGACAGAAGTGAACGACTTACCGATTCCTGTCGATATCTTGATCTGTGTTCCATCACCATCGAGATCTATCGAGACTCTGATCTCGGTCTCATACGTTTTCCTTTCTATCGTGGCCACTCTTTTGGCACCATTTTGATTGCGAGCCAACTCGTTCAATTGTTGGATCTGCCTGTCTAATCGAATCTTGTCGTCAGAAGATAGCTCATTGAACTGTGCTGACAAATCTGCGAGTGAAATGCTGGCTAAACTTCTCAAGGCCATGTCTCTCTAACGCTAATGTTATGGCGATGATGTGGAAAATATCCATATTCCCGGCGTTTATTTCTTTGAGTCACGTGATCGGAGAAGTCTGAAACGTAAGATCCGCTGTTCCATTTCGATTGCTTCATATATGGGAGCTGCAGCTTCTAATCTCGAGATTTCTAATAGAGCTCACTGTCTACTGAGGGCAGCGTAGACGGCCAGAACTTCTGGTGGTGTATTAACATAAGGAATCACCATCGGGAACCATCGTCCACCACCTTAAACTTACCATACGCGCACACAACCAAACACAAACAAGAAGACAATGAGGTCAGCGGTGTTACTGGGTCTCCTGGTAGGATTGGCTTCTGCACAATGTGGTAATTCTTTGGGACCGTGGCAAAGAGGAGCTGATATTCCTCTCACACACATCGAAAGTGAGACATCAAGGAATAGTCCTTCATAATCATGTGTAGGTGCCGCAGTATCTTTGGACAATCGATTGTATGTGATTGGTGGCTTCTACACAACTGATCTACAAGCCACTCCACAGGTTCATATATACGACGCCGGTAGGTCTCACCGTCAATCTGCCCCACTCATCCTCCACAGAGACCAACACGTGGTCGCGCGGTGCCGATGCCCCTGTCTCTAAATCTCATGCACAGGCGGCGGCCTGGAAGAGAAGTAATCTCGATCCTGCTCCCTCTAAAGTCGGGAGGTCCATCTTCACCGCTGCTGGTTATCTCGGACAGCATCCTGGCCCAGCATCGAATCAAGTCTGGAGATATGATACGATCGATGACGCTTGGGAGCGCTATGCTGATCTCCCCGTCAACCGCTCTGCTGGAGGTTTGGTCGTTGATTCGAGAGACAGAGTGAGTTTCGTACATCACATCTCTTACGCATCTGATATGAACTCAGCTGCATTACATCTCTGGGCTCATCGATCGCAACAATGACTCGGGCTTACATTGGTATCTCGATCTACGCAGCAACGATAGCCAGTGGATGTCCTTCAAGGTGGAGGTGTGTGATGCACTTGATCAGAACCTCATCCCAACACGTCTCAGACACCCGTACCGAGAGGACATTTTCCAGCGGTTTTATTCGGAGACTACATCTACGTTCCAGGTGATGATGATCATCACCACGATGTGAAGAAGTTGACACCGCTCAGGTGGTGTGACGGGGCACGACAACGAGCCACTGGTCGAGCAGGACGTCTTCCACAGATTCGACATCTACAACGAGACGTGGTCTACCCTCCAGTCACTTCCCTTTCCGAGGTCCCACGCCGAGGCCGTTACCTTCTTCGTCAATAATCGTCTCTTGCAGGTACACTTAAACATCACCTCTACTCATCAATACTCATCGATACTCATCGATACTCATCATACTCATCAATACTCATCAATACTCATCATACTCATCGATACTCATCATACTCATCAATACTCATCAATACTCATCATACTCATCAATACTCATCAATACTCATCAATACTCATCATACTCATCAATACTCATCAATACTCATTATCTCATCGTTCGTTCGGATTCTCACCATAGACCAGATCGCTGGCAGGAACAAGAACCCAGGCTATCCCGGCGTCCTCAATTCCATCGCAGAATACGACGTCTCCTCCGACTCGTGGCAGTACCTGAGGTAAGATTCCACACAACGACACACTCCTCACCCTCCATCAGGTCCCTCCCTAACACTCTCACCGCCCCCGCCGGTGGCTTCTTCAGCGACATCACCTTCAACAACGTCAAGGGAGACTATCTCGTGGTGACGACGGGTGGCATCGATTACAACATTCCACAACAAGTCACTTGGATTTCTAAAGTGGAGTGGAACTGCACGACTCCCATTCCACTCGATCCCTACTACAGAACCGAAGTGCGGACGTTGGGCACCATGAGCGACTCATCATCTACATCCACGGCCTTGACGACATCTGAGGGTGTGACGAGGAGTTCTAGCGCTACGTCGGTCACGAAATCGCAGACAAACTCTGTGAGCTCGAAGAATGTCGTGAGCTCTACGGCGGACAACGAGGGAAGCAACGAGGTGTCCGGCTCGGTCGTGGCCTGCGCTTCCCTTTCACTCCTCCTCCTCTTCTCTCTCTTCGTTTGAGAGATGCAATCTACGACACTTACGAGTAAAGAATAAAAGAAAGGAATAGAACGGAATCATTGTTTCGCTTGTTGAATGAAGGCTGTGATCTTCTTGAGGTCCTTCTTTCCTTCTGTCTCTACTCCACTCGATACGTCCACACCAAAGGCCTTGGTCTGGGCCACTGCAGCGGCCACGTTCTTCGGTGAAAGACCGCCAGCAACAAAGAGAGGTAACCTCTCTCCCACGTCTCTTGCAACCTTCTCTCGTCAATCTTCTCTTCGCGTAGCTGAAGCTCTCACCTTCCAATCGAATGTCTTTCCGGTGCCGCCTCTCACGTTCGGATCTTGCGTGTCTAAGAGGATGGCACTCAAGCCGGTGTGTCCCTCTTCGATTCCCTTCAAGACACCGTCTGCATCACTCTGTAGATGTGAGAGGAGGAAGAGAAGTCTGTGTCTTCACCTCTTTACCGACGTGAAGTGCCTTCCAAGATGTGACGGGGAGCTCATCTACAACGGAAAAGGGCTCGTGACCGGATAATTGTACGACGTCTAACGGCACCTGTCTCGTGTCACTTGTCATGGATTGTGGTAGTACTCACTTTCTGACAGATGTCCCGGATAAATTCCGCTGAATTATCGGCGAAAACTCCGACGACCAAGGGTCTCGCTATGGACACGGCCCTCCTCAGAGCAGTCGCCCACGCTTGCAGATCTTTCGGTGAATTTTCCTGGAAAATGGACGGAAATTTGAATGGAACTTTCTGTCGCTTGGCGTGTATGGCGTCAACGATCTTCTTCGCAGTTTCGGTGTCGACCTGTCTCCACGTGAGAGAGAGTATAGATGTCTGTACGTCTCACCTTCCTCTTCGATTCTGTGAAGACGAGGCCGATGAAGTCAGCTCCCGCGTCGGCCGTGTGGATCGCAGTGTCCACGTCCATCACACCACACACCTGTTTCGTTCGTTCCTTTTTTTTTCTTTTTTTCTCTCTCATCCCACCTTGACGAGCGTCTCGGGTAGGTTTCCCGCCAATTGATCGATCTTGACCTTCGCATCTGCCGCTCGCATGAGAGCCTCGCCCACTAGAACTGCCCTGACCCCGGAGGATCTAAAGTACTCGACGTCTCTTCGATTCGAGATACCGCTCAGCGCGATCATGACTCCATCATCGGGCAGTTGCAGCCCTTCCGTCATTCTCGTCGTCGTACTCAAATCGACCTGTGAGGTTTCAGTCCAGGAGAAGAGATACATCGAACCTGGAAGTCGTGGAGGTTTCGATTGTTTACACCGATGACTTTGGCTCCCGCGTCGAGGGCCAGTTTGAGCTCGTCTCGGTTATTCACCTGAAACGGTTGAGTTGAGTTCGGCGATCATGATCGTGGATTCTTGTCATCGGTCACCTCTACGAGGGGTTCCATGCCGAGACATCGAGAGACTCGCATGAGGTCGGAGAGTTGTTCGGAGATGTTGTCTCTGTCCATGGCTGCCACGATGAGGAGGATGGTATCGGCACCTGCGGCATGTGTGAGGACTCAAGATTCACGTGGAGAAAGATGTTCACCGGCCGCTCTCGCCTCGTAGATCTGGTATTCATCGATCAAAAAGTCTTTACGCAAGAGAGAAGGTCTTTTATCACCCAATGATTCGATCTTGATTCGAATGCCTTGTTCAGATGAGTTCAAGATGAAGGATGAAACGCACCTGTCAAGTCTTCCAGGGTACCCTTGAACCATGTTGGCTCCGTTAGACACGAGATGACGGTGGCTCCTGCACACACGATCAGATGATTGATTATCTATCTTCCCGTGTCACCTGCGACCGCGTATTCCATTCCTTGTTTAGCAGCGTCGATGCCTGGAGCAATGTCACCTTTAGAAGGTGAAGCTCTCTTGACCTCTGCCAAGACCGACAACTTGTCCTGACGATAATTTTCGACCAACTTGTGATGGAAGTTGTTCAATGTGAACAGATTCTGAGACTTGTTCGATGAGATGGCGGCCTCCAATTGAGCAATTGGTCTCAATGCTTTGGCCTCAGCAACATCCTTACGTCTCTGAGCGATAATTCGATCTAATATGGACTCTTTCTGTTGACTCATGTTGCTGATGCAAATATCCAGGGAATGACGAGTTTTCCTCAAAATTTGTGACGAACTACAACTCAATTACCTGAGGTCGTGGCTGCATCATACACAAAAGTACCCACTCGACACATGGGCGACCAAGGATTGTCATCCAGAAGAGAGCTTCAGCCATGGAAATGTCTGTCTTCTAAAGAGATCCTACACACTGGAAAATGGTGCACCATCGAGGAACATGAGATCTCTCTACCGACCAGAGTTTATACAGAAGGTTCGTTTGAGTCACGAACAGATCGATGACGTCTAACCTAGGGGGTAAGAGTGAGATGTCTGGCAGTACTATCATTCCCAAGTGGATTTGGATCAAATCACCCTCCTTCATCAATGTGGCCGCCGTCACGAAGGAAGGGAAATGGGTTGTATTTCATCAGACGAAGTACGCTTGCATGAAGTCACTCAACAGCAACACATTGGCTCCAGTCGGTAAGAATACGGCACGGCTCATGGCCCACGATCCATCTTGCATGATTCATCACTTGAGACTGAACGTGAGTAGGTGGATACATCGATGAGAATGAGGAGCCACTCGTTGCGGCAAAGAGAGAGTTGTTAGAAGAAACCGGCTATGTCTCTGACAACTGGGTCGATCTGCATGCCTCCGTCCCCGATGCCAACAGAGGCTGTGGCATCGGACATCTATTCCTTGCCTTGGATTGTGAATTCAAAGGTGACGATCATCACTCCAAACTCTTCTGAACTTTGAAGGACATGGAGAGAGCGATGACTTGGAGGAACAACAGTTGCTGTTGTTGAGTACGGACGAGGTGATAGTTGTTCGGTTGTATGTGATGATGGAAGGCTGATGGATGGCATCAGATCGAGGATGCCATATTGAATGGCGAGTTTGGGGTGCAGAGTTGGATTGCCACACTGTCCATGGGTATCCTCTACGTCAGGAGAAGAGAAAGGAATAAATAATTCAGAATGCTGAACAGAGAATTCTTGTGATATGGTGTGAACATGCACGACGTGCATGTCTTCATGCTGGTTCGAAAGGGTTTAGTTTATTCACCGAATGCTTTCTCATTCACGGAATGGGAGGTCACGTGACGACATTTCTTGTGTGCGAAACTTTACACATCACGGCGCTCGGATGTGGAATCACAGACTCTTGACTTCGAAGGGAGCTCACCCGTTTCTAAGATATGTCTTACGTTCGGCCAAGAATAATCTTCTCTTGAGCTCCATACTGATCATGTTCGTGGGCGGCCTCACGAGGATGCTGTCAAGGAACCTTCTATTCTTTATGAGTCGAGAATACATCGAAGCACTGATCATGAGCACGGTTGAAGTGAGAACAGAAGTCTTCACAAATCATCTGATATGACTCAGGTTCGTAATGAGGACCCGTTATATGGATTCTTATTGAGCTACCTCTACGATAATGATTATCTACGTAAGACGAACAGTCTGATCGCATTCACCACTCAGGTGCAGATTCACTGTCATCACATCTCACAATCATTGAACCGTCCCGCAGTCAAAGAGAGCACGTGGAGGCTCTTACTTGTCCTTCGGTCCTGGTGAAGGCCATCACATCTTCAATTTCGACGGGAGACGCATCTGGATGTCTAGAGTGGTGAGGAAGATGATTATGAACCCTGAGATGATGTCGTGTACTCATCGTGCTCGATAGATGCTGGGAGAAAATTTCGGACGCCAGAAGATCTTGCTGCAGTGTTATGGCAAGCCAGAACCCCTCAAGCAGTTCATCGCCGCCGCAAGAAAACACGGATTCAATCGAGATTCGGGCATATTAGGTGACGATGAGATCTCATTCCACGGAACTGATGGACATCAGTATACACTGTCTCGATGAGAGCCATGGGATGGGTTACACAACCCAACAGTCGACCGAGAAGGTCGCTCAAGTCCGTCATCTTAGAAGATGGAAGGGCAGAATCCATCGTCGCCGATGTCGGTACGTCATCTGACGATGTCGATCGCGCTCACATTTCTCAATCTTACAGAGGAATTTTTAAAGAGTCAGACTTGGTATCAAGAGAGAGGTTTGGGCTACAGGAGAGGTTACTTGTTCTACGGTCCACCAGGTCATCACGAATTATTCTCACGTTATTCCTGACGATTGTGTTCAGGGTCTGGAAAGACATCACTGCTGTTTGGAATCGCCAGCCACTTTGACTTGTCCATCTACAGTCTCAATCTGTCAGATCCTGAGGTGATCGACAGAGTTGAAGGTCGAGATTGACGCGTAAACAGTTGACCGATTCACTCTTGCAAACGTTGATGAATCAAGTACCAACTGGCAGCATGGTGATGATGATGATGATGCACGCCAGCTGATGGTGAAAGGTGGTCTTAGAAGATGTGGACTCTGTCTTTGTGGGTAGACAATCTACGGAACCGAAGAGTAAATCGGTGACGTTCAGTGGACTCTTGAATGCCATCGATGGTGTGGCCGCTGGGGAGGGGAGGATCTTGTTCCTCACAACGAATCACAAGGAGAAATTGGATCCTGCTCTCATTCGTCCCGGACGAATCGATCTGGAGGTGACTTCATCTCGATGCGTCCTGATCGTGATCATCTTCATCATCTCATCTTCATCTTCATCGTCTATAAGATGAGCACTTTTCCTTTCCTCTGTTATCTCCTCTCTCATCCATCGTGAAGGTACCGTTCTGTCTCTCTACTACAAGTCAAATGAAGAGATTATTCCTCGAATTCTACCAGGGAATCGAAGGTTCCGCAGATCTATCTGACGAGCTGACGAGTGTGATACCCTCGGGCCAGATCTCCATGGCTAAGCTTCAGGGTCATCTTCTCAAATACAAAGTGAGTCAACGGATCGATTCACACTGTCCACAGACTGACATCGATTCAATAGATTGATCCGAAGTCTGCTGTTGCATCTGCGGGGGAATTAGTACGCGGTGATACTGGTGGTTCGGTCCAATCGTCTTCAAACGAGGCCGAGGTTTGAGATAAATAGTTGTTTTGATCTGTACTCTTTGGTAGATTCAAAGTTTGTGGTCATATCCGCTGTTGATTCTGTCTATCTATGCATCGTGAAGACAGAGGTTGGATGCATGAGGAGCTGTGTAGATGGACGGAAGGATAGATCCATATCATTTTGGTGTTTTCGATCGAGGCTGTGAATGTTCACGCACCAAGGTAAACAGACTAGGTAGATCGTTGTAAGAATAATTTCTGAAATTGAGAGGTGCTTGATGATGACGCGATATATAAAGAGCTATCAGCTTGCACGTGATAAATTGAGCAGCGTTGAATCAGTCTATCCACGGTCGACTGCCGCTCATTGTATCTCATTTCTAGCCTCACATGACGTCAGACAGTGCTGCATCACTGCACTGGATGAGGAAATCACCCGAAACCGAGCGGAGGCATTAAGGCAGCTTCCGGGGCCTCCCCGACGTACGAGCTGTCCTTACTCTTTACTTTCACGCATAAAAACATAAAACTGCTCCATTTCGTCAACACGATATTTTATCAGAAACACCGAATGATCTGTGCACTTCATCGTTCAAGGAAGCATCACACGTGCTCGGGCCCTTCTGCTCCCGTGGTGATAGAGTTGTGCGTGAAATCGACAGAATTTTCAAACAAATCGATCGTTTACAAAGCGTAATTCGGGTCTTTCGGCGCAAATTTCGCGGATCCCGCCTCGGAATGCCTCTGGGTCCAACGAGCGACCCAATCAGATCGAGGCACGAGGGCATAAGAAGAAGAGGAGAGAAGAAGGGGTGCGTGATGTTCTATACTTTTAGAATCTTTGTTGGCATGAAGTCGAGCGGCCGTCGCAGAGACCTCTCTTCGAGTTGTACTCACTGCATGATATCACGCTCTTCGGAGGAAGGTTCATGTGGTGGGACAGCAGTTGAGAGAATTTCGAGTGACGGTTGCTCCTGCCTTTGTGTGTGTATTTTGATCGTGAAGACATCAAAACATGGAATACATATACTTGTATTTCATTCGCTAAAAACAAATGCAGATCGTCTCAGGGGTGGCGCTTGATGAAAATCGACGCCACCCCTGTAGCAAAGGAGATCAAATCATCCCGGATGATTCACACATTTTTCATCCGACACTGAATGTGTTAATAAATATAACTCTCATCAGCTCTTGTATTCTTCTTGCACTGTGATAAACTATCGTTGTGTGTCCGAATGCATCTGTAGATGGAATTGCGAAATAAAAGCACATCACAACGTGATCAATGTCTCATCCGAAAGATGAGGGTCGTTTTCGTGTGTGGATGGAGAGATATGACGAGAAGGGAAACCTGAGTACAATCGCCCTTGCAGAGGGAGCGAATCTGTTTGGAAGAAACCCCCAGTTTGATATCAAGAGTCTAAAGGTGTCACGTCAGTACGCCAGTATCATCGTCACTTGTGCCTCTAAGTTGGTCGTCTACCAGCAGGTGAATCATCTCTCGAACGAAATGATTGAAGTGGAATTAGATCGCCAAACCAAGTCCGAACGTTCTTCTGACTCGAAATGACGAGACTCTCAATGTGGATAATCTGACTGTGGAGAAATTGCATAATCTCGACGAGATCACACTGGGAGGCACTGGAGGTAGGGACACCATCCGTGACGAAGACGTACTGACCGATGCAAAACAGTTGAGAAGATCCGATTCGTGATCAGGATCGAAGAGGGGGAAGAAGTTTCGAAAGAAGAACCGACCGAAGATGCAACGCAGAACACACAAGAAGACATGCATGCGTGGGCACCTAAGACGAAGAGGGCCAGGATGGATCCCTCATTCCATGAGCCCTCCACACCCAACTCTTCGAATCGTCTCACGAGAGCCATGAATTCTGGCATCATCGTAAAGTGAGAGACGGAGATGGAGTCGGATGATTTAGACATGAAGTTTTGCAGAGTTAGAGTACGTCCGCTGCATCGGCTCCGGAAGTTGTGGAGAGGTCAACGAGATGAGATGGAGGGGATGCAAGGTGGCCGTGAAGAAGATCTTTCGGGCTCTGTTGGACGGAAACACTCTGAGCGAGTTCAAGAGGGAGAGTGACATGCTGCGCAGATTAAGACACCCCCAAATCGTACTCTTCATGGGTACCTGTCAGAACGGTGACCTCTATGTTCTATCTCGTCTCTTCGCTTCTCTTCTCCTCTTCCATCGATACGATTTCCACATCCATCACAGATTTATTTCATTTTACCTCTCTTGCCTTGTCTCTCCGTACGATTGACTTTACATCAGCCAGAGAGACATTGATCATCACGGAGTACATAGAGAGGGGAAGCTTGTACGAAGTCCTGCGAGACAAATCGATCACATTAGAGTGGAACCTCCTCTTAAAGATGGCCATCGACATCGCCAAGGGGGTGAAGATAATCATCACATGTAACACACGTTGATTGCCAACAGGTCAATTACCTCCACACGTACAGCCCCACCATCGTACACAGAGATTTGAAATCACACAGTATCCTTATTTTTAACGATCTACCTTATTTGTCCTCGACTGATATTCGACCTACTGGTAGATCGAGATTTCAACGTCAAAGTGAGTCGTTCATCATGATGATGATCAGCGTGGATTGAAGATGCGAAGGTGTCTGATTTTGGATTGGCCAGCTTCTTGAAAGAAGAAGGAAACAGTAAGACCTTCTGCGGTACACTTCCCTGGACGGCACCCGAGGTGAATGTTTAACAAACACACGCCTCCACAGAGGCATCGACTCTCGTGTGGGATCGAAATGGAGGATATTCAATGATCGTGCAGGTGTTCAACGAGAGTGGATACACTGAAAAAGTGGACGTGTACAGTTATTCCATCGTTCTGTGGGAATTGTACACTCGACAAGAGGTGCACCTCTCTACATACACTCTCAAAAGTATATACACATCGATCTACACACTCTTCTCGCGTGAACGAGAGGGATGAACGAGATCAGGTGTACCAGGGACTGAACAAAGCTGCTGTCATCGTCGGGGTGACAAAGGAGAACATGCGACCACCCATCGGTGGTGACTGCCCTGTCCTCTACGCTCAATTGATGAGAGACTGCTGGAACGAAGAACCGAAGAACAGACCTTCCTTCGAAGAGATACTCCATCGGTTACCTTACATACAGAACGTCTTGTCACCCAGGAAGGCGAATCCACTCAGCCGTAGTGATACGGCTCTGTTGAGTGCCATCCACTCTTCCGGTACGCTCACTCAACAGTTCAAGAAGGTGGGGCTGGAAACAGAGAAGGGGAGCACCATGAAGGGTGAGTTGATGTGATGATGTGTGACGATGTGTGATGATGTGTGATGACGTCATACAGTCGATTCGGACGACATCGAAGCGCAGCACTTGGAGTGTAAGAACGAAATCAGAGAGGAAATCGATTACGTGTTGATGCACGGAATGTACAGGGGAGATAAAGTGAGATCCATCCGCTTCAACCATCACCGATCATCTTCAGGTCATGCTTAAACTCTACAAGACAAATGAAGGAAAGAACAAGAAGAGATTCGATCGTGAAGTCGAAATGTTCAGGTGAATTCGTGAGACAACACATCGATTGATTAGACAAGGCGCGTGGATGACGTTCGTTTGGTCAAGTTCTACGGGAGTTGTACGGAGCCGAGGTTGACAATTGCCACCGAAGACTTTGGGAGAGGCATCTTGCACAGTTTCCTCACGGACGACAAGGTCACGCTCTCTCTGAAGGTGAAGATTCATCACAAGTCATCGATTCATGTGATCAGGATGCACACCGCATCAGCATCGAGTGTGCAAAGTGTGTGGCGGCCCTCCATCAGTACAGCCCATCGATTCTGTTGCGAAACATCAAACCTCACAGCTTCATCGTGAGTCCAGTCAGAGTCATTCAATGTTGATGGAGAGAACAGGTGGGGACGAATTACACCGTGAAGATTTGTGATATGGAACAATCGAGATTTATCGATGCACCAACCGATGCGACGGAACAATTGATGGAGAGATGCAAGGGAAACCTCATCTACGTATCACCAGAGGTGAACTTGGATCATACATTTCACGTGGAACGAACGTGACTGAAGAGAGATAGGTGTACAACAATAAAGAGTCCACTCTATCTTCAGACATCTACAGTCTGGCCATTGTTATGTGGGAGATCTACACGAAGAGTCTGGCTGGAAAACACGTGAGGCCGTACACAGAGTACAACACGTGGAGGATGGAGATCCAGATCGTCATTCAAGCTTCGAAGAACAACGTCAGACCGAAGATGGATGTCTTCAACTATCCTAGGAAGCTCAGGGACGTCCTCAACCAGGCGTGGTCTCCTGATCCGTCGGCTCGCCTGACATCATCCAACCTCATCGAACAGCTGGAAACGTATCAACCGTAATACATAACTTCTCTTTTATTTCGCCGTAGCGAGTGCTCGTTCTATTTTTCCATAGACATCGTCCACTGAGAGCGTCCCGTCCACGGTAAAAAGTTTCCCTTGGTTCTGGTAGTATTCTATAATCGGTTCCGTCAGTGTGTGATAGTCCTCCAATCGATTCGCCAAGATCTGTCTCCGATGAGTCTGATCGTGTAAACATCTCTCACCTCTGCAGAGTCATCGCTTCTGACGATCAACGGTTCACCCGTGATGTCATCTATTCCCTCCTCTCGGGGTGGGTTGAATTTGATGTGATAGCTCCTGAAGAGTGTTCATCATCGCTCGACACGAGATGAAACATACCTCCCACTGGCGGGATGAATTCTTCTGCCCGTGATCCTCTCCATCAGAATGGAGTCGTCGATTCGAAATTCGAACACGGCGTTCACTCGTACGTTCTCATTCTCCACCATCTCGGTGAGCTGATGGTGATAATTTAGATCTCGTCGATGATGGATGATTCACCAATCGAGCTTGTGGTAGAGTGCGTGGGAATCCGTCTAAGAGAACACCACCACCGTTGGCTAATTCGGCCACAATGACTTTTCGAACGAGTTCGACTATGATGGAATCTGAAACAAGTTCTCCTCGTTGCATGATGCCTTGCAACTCGATTCCAAGTGATGATCCAGATTTCACTTCAGCTCGAAGAAGATCTCCAGTGGACAGATGTTTCAACCTGTATCGCTTCGCGATCTTTGGCGCCTGTGTTCCTTTCCCGCATCCTGGTGGTCCCACAAGTACGACCACTTGAAGGTTCCTCTTGGTTGGAATGGCAGTGATGGGCCTGCTGTCCTCTTCAAATTCCTGCACGTCGGTCGTGTTGGCTCGTAATCGGGCAGATACAGCCCCCATCTGTTCTCTGGAGTCCTCCTATACCCTATTCCTCTCCCTTTTTGTAATTGTTGAATGATTCCTATTTGTGGAATTAATTACCCGGGGAGGAAACCCTGGGCCACTGTCTGTCCACACATGGGGCAGATGGCGAAAGAAAGACGGAAGCAGAATACGACCATAGAATATGAAACGTTACAACGTCGCTCTGCATAGCTGGCAAACATTCACTTGTGCAGACAATGATGAAGATCGAATGAGGAACAGATCAACGGGAGAAGATGAACGACTTTTATGCAGGAGCGTGATACATGTGATACCAATCGGTGGTCGGCTGAATAACGTCCCAAAAGTTGTTGATAAATCCCCTGTTGAACGGATAATAGTGTCTTCCACTCTTGGGATGCTTAAAGTACTCGTATCTCGATTGATTCATGAACTCGTTGGTGGTGATATTGAGACGGATTCCATTGCCCAACTGACCCAGCAGGAGCACCTGCCACACGGCGAAGAGGCAGTTGAAGATGCTGAGAACCACCAACAGGGGTCGATTCTCGTAGACGAAGAGGAAGGTATCGATGAGAGGGAAAGGACTCGTGATGTCTAATTCGGCGCACACACCTGATGATCGTCAGCTCTTCATCATCATGATGATCGTGATGAGATGAGATGATCGTGATGAGATGAGATGATCGTGATGAGATGAGATGATCGTGATGAGATGATGATCATCACCTAACCAGACGACCCAACAGAAGGTGAGATGTAGCATTGTAGTCAGTGATACGAAAGCCAAAAAGGGTCCGTGGTTGTTCACTCCGACACAATTGTTGAGCCACCCGCAGTGATGATCGAACCTGGCCACACATCTTCCACATGCCTGACAGTGCTTCGATCGAAGAGGTCTCCTCGCCTTCTCCCCATCAGTCTCTCCTCTTCTCTTCCTCTCACCTGACAAGTGACGCAGAAAGAAGGTGCGGCCTCTTGTTTCTCGAGAGATTCAACGTATGTCTTCCACTCTTGTCGATTGTCTAAGACGATGTAGCCGGGGTTCGATCTGATCGTGTGTCACATCATCATGATGAGGAGTGTGGAGATGGAGTTACCTTCTCATCTTAAGGTAGAGGGGGTACCATGCGATGTTGATGCAGAGGAAGACGAAGGTGGGGAAAGCAAATTGCATTCCGGCTGATCAGGTCAGAGATTGAAAGGCGAAGATGAAGGAGTGAAGAGTAAATGTAATAAAATGGAAGGAGGGTGAGGTGATGATGATGATGATGATGACTCACAAGGAAGAGAGAGGAAGAGGTAAGAGATGAAAGAGATCCAATAGAAGGATACCATGATGGCATTGAGGATGGGATTCCTCTCGTTCACTCCCACCCATACGTGGAACAAGAAACGTTTCAGAGCAA
The DNA here is from genome assembly GCA_003024175.1 of Planoprotostelium fungivorum. Lineage (NCBI taxonomy): Eukaryota > Evosea > Variosea > Cavosteliida > Cavosteliaceae > Planoprotostelium > Planoprotostelium fungivorum. The sequence continues at coordinate 69,082 of MDYQ01000029.1, read as the reverse complement.
CGTAAGAGCCCACCAATACCACCACGGCCAACAGAGGATGCAGATAAGCCAGACTCAAGCAAGTGAAGACGATCCCAACGCTTCCAACGTACCACCAGAAGTTTCTCAAGATGTCCTGTCTCGATCAGCTCGTCATCTCCTCTCTTTTCACCTTTGAATATTTGTGTTGCGTGCCCTGCTTCTCTAATTCTTTCAAGTCCTTTGATAGCTTGACGAAACCTTTTCCTTCGGCAACTTCAGATGCCTTCTGCTGTTTGTTGTCTACGATGTTCAAATTGACGTTCGGATTGTTCAACTGAACGTGTGAGTTGTGATGGATCATCTCATGATGTCTTACCAGGACCCTGATGGCGGCCGGCTTGCCCTTCATCGCGGCCCAGTGTAGGGCGGTGAAACCTGGTGAAGGTTATAAGACGTTCTCTCGATGCATGATGGACTCACCGGATGCATCTTGTGCGCTGATGTCTGCGGAATGTTGCAGTAGATATCGGATGCAGGAGTCGAAATCCATGTAAGCGGCCCACATGAGGGCTGTGTGACCTTCTTTGTCTCTGGCGTCGATTGGGACACCGTATTGGATGAGATAATGACATACAACTTGTCTATCGTATTGGACGGCATGATGGAGGCAGTTGTAACCTCTGTTATCCGCTAATTGAGGATCACCTCCTGTGTATGTGTCATGCACTGTAACACAGATCTCCTCACCATTCTGGATGAGATAATGAACGACGGTGATGTTTCCCTCTATACAAGCCCACATCAATGGTGTGTGTCCTTCGTCCTTACTTCCGACATTGAGGGGAACACCGCGGCCGACGAGGTATTTGACGATGTCTAATTTGTTTTTCAATGCTGCCCAATGGAGAGGCGTAAGTCCATCCTCTTTGGACCTGAGAAGTATGAGGTTTCGGAACATATAGAGGTAATCAGCAATACACGGTAATCACCTTGTGGAGGGGTCGATACCCTGTTCTTGGACAAGATCAACTAATAAAGGCATGTCTCCCACAGTAGCTGCATAGAAGATGTCTAGAGGGTATCATGAGCTTCAATCGGGTATCACCATATATAAATCATCAAATATCTGATAGAGAAGAGACTCACCTTTATTTGGAACGGGCCCCATAGATGCGGGTTCCATCGTGCTTATCGTTTCTCAGATGATGTTTTGTGTTCGTAACAAAACGCGATGTCAAAACCGGAAGCACACTCGTCATCATTGGCTCAGGTTATATGAATCTATTAGAACACGAGGCTGAATGCAGTATAGAACAACTCTCAAGGTCGTGTGGATCAAGAGATCAAAAAGTTGTTACAAAAAAGAACAGAAACGGTCAGAGACCACAAGAGACAACACAATTTAGACGATAACGATAGCGCCCCATCAGAGGTGAATCATCTGATTCCATGTATGTTGTTGATCGCATTAGACAAAGGAGTATGCAACCGATCGCAAGAAATACAGAGCGGGAAAGAGAGAGACGGCAGTGAAGGTCTATACGGTCCTTCAAGAATCAAAGTATCTTCTCATCAAAGGTGTCCCAAGTGTTGGTGTCGAGTCTGAGCTCATCAAAGCCTTCGCTGTACACGGTCCAGTTACAGAGTGAGCCAGAGCACTGTGTAAAAGGCTCACCTCCATCAGATACAGAGTCCTCTTCGAATACGAGACCGAAGTCTTCACAGATGTGTATTGGATTAAGTTCAAACACCTACTGGGTGCTCAATTAGCCAAGAGAAAGATGGACGACTCTCCCTTCTATGGAGGTAGGCCGCTGCGATGTTTCATGTGATTGAAGGTGCAAGGTCATCTGGATGTGAGTTACGCTCCCCAGTTTGAAACGACTGCAGAAACGAGAGACAAGATGACAGAGAGGGCAGCCATCGTGAAAGAGAAAGTATCGCAGAGAGACAAGGAATAGACATCGACATTAGAAGGTTCGCTCCTGAACAGACGATCGTGGTCGGTGTATAGACGAAGGAAGGATATAAAGACATGCGTTTGTGATCCATCGAATCCCGCAGCGTTTATTGTTTCCTCCATAGAAAGATTAACCTCCCTTCTTCTTGGATACTCCCACAGTTCGTCCCTTACGACCTGAAAGATAATGAGACATTGCGCAGAAAAGATGGATTTCGAATGCGTGGTGATCGTGATGGAAGATGACTCACCAGTGGTCTTGGTGTGCTGTCCACGCACACGGAGACCCCAGGCGTGTCTCAGACCACGGTGAACACGGATCTTCTTCAATCTCTCGAGATCGTCACGGAGCTTGGAGTCAAGTCCGTTGGAGAACACCTGAGAGAACTTTCCGTCCTTGACGTCCTTCTGTCTGTTCAACATCCAGTTGGGGATCTTGAACTGACGGGGGTGTTGAACGACTGTCACGATTTTGTCGATCTCAGCCTGAGTGAGCTCTCCGGCTCTAAAGACATCATCAGATCTCCATGCACATCACACATTCGACGATGTTTTTCTCACCTCTTGTTGAGGTCGATATCGGCCTTCTTGATGACAGTGTTGGAAAAGCGTCTTCCAATACCCTTGATGGAAGTAAGGGCGTATTGCACCTTGTTCTTGCCATCGATGTTAGTGTTAGAAACACGAAGCAGCTGCTGGAAACCTCCCTCCGACACAATGAGCGACTATCTCACGTCAGCCCATCTGATTCAATGAATGCATCGATGATTGGATGATCATCGAAGCAAAATAGAATACACGTTCGGATTATCGTAGATACTTGTGATAGAGGATGAAGTAGACGAAGATGCAAGACGAAACGGTTCATCCACTCACCATCTTGGATGGAAAGGATGGCGTTCGACAGAAAGGATCGTCTCTTCCTCGTTAACCAAATTCGATAGTGCAAAAAACGTGCAAAATTTTCGTAGAAGGTTCTCATCCGAAGAAGAAACTGGAAATGTTCATGTCAAAGGAGATGAGGTGCAGGAGAAGAGTCAACGACACGTCCAACTCTTTATTCTTCTTCGTACAGTGTGTGAGCTTCGATGTATACCGGTATACACTGCAGTGAGTGCTCGTGATGGGATCATCATTCCAATGTTTCTGTCGTATTCAATGTCTCATTTTCCTCTGTCATCAATAGAGGAAGGTGCGTGTGTTGAACCATCTTCTCTAAATATCCGACGCTGTCCAATCTTGCGAAAGAATAAGCTGCATAGCAGAGAGAGAGCAAGGTCAGAACGACAAAGGAGATGGTGGTAGGTAAAAGAGAGTTCTTGTACGAAATCCCAGTCAGAAACGAACCTGAACGATCGTGAATCGTGTGAAGAGAATGTGAATCTCACCTAGAAGGGTTCCCATGGATGCCGACAGCACAGAGAGCGTGATGGAAGATTCTTGCTGCTCGGCATCAGTTTCGTGTTCGAATGAACATGTGATTGCGATATGGAACGAAATGATGTGATTATGATGTGATGAGCGAGAGATGATCGAGTGAAGAGAGAAAGGTACCTGTGGGATCGGTACGAATGTGAAGAGGAGGTGAGGAAGGAGGGCAGAATGCAGACCAGTGGCCACCGAGAAGAGCCCGATGGTGCTGGCGAAGAGTGGAACGCTCCTGTCCATGCCCACGATGGAGATGATGGAAGCGGCCAGCAAGATGATGAGACTGGCCACCATGACATACTTGGGTTGAACGACTCTACAGATGGCCTGTCGTGTCAGATGATGTGATGATGGAAGACGCGAACACCTCTCCGGAGAAGTAAGAGAAGAGGTTGACGAGGGAGAACAGACACAGAACGCAGGAGACATAGAGGGTGTCCCATTCGAAAGAGACGTAAGTCATGGGAGAGATCATGATCTGATGATGTGAGTGAGTGGGAGGTTGTTGAGTTCTCACGATGAGAGAAGCGAGAATGGCGTGGACTGCACAGGTGTGGAGGAGGATGTAAATGGCCAGTGAGGGTATCTTCTTAGGCCACACCATATCATCGTACAGATTCACTTGTCACGTCAGACGAATAAGAGGAAATGAATGAATGAGATGAATGAATGAGATGAATGAGATGAGAGATACTCACTTGATTGCAGAGGAATAGAAGGAGCCCATATGGCATACATGAGTGAGGCCAACAGTAACACAGAGCATTGCACGAGTATAGGTATGGTCATGTAAGACACCTCCAGTGAAACGGAAGAGAGAGAAGCAACGATTGTACGATCTCCAGGGAAGGACAGGTACACCGCGATAGAGGTACCTGTCGCTGTCACCTCCACTGACGTCACACTCTCACCTGTGCCCAGTATCGTGGGGAAATAGTATGAGAGTTTGTAAGAGAGAGAGGTGGGGTCATCGTGAGATGCACTGCCGCAGTGCTTCCTGGCGAGCTCGATTCCTCCGTAGGACAGACTCGATACGAGTCGACCCAAGAGCATGAGCCAAAAGGATGATGAGAAGAGGTAGATGATGTTTCCTACCCTGTCGCGGGTGAGATGAGGAGGGGAGATGATGGACTCACAGGCAGATGAAGAGCATGATCTGAATCAAGATGGAAGGTTTCATCTTTCGGACCAAAAGGGTGTTGGTTACCTTTTTCGGTCAGTTTCTATGATGCAAGGAGATGATGTGTCAGTGATGTAGTGGATCACTCACCACAGAGATGATACTGCAGACAGCACAGACGGATAAGACTAATCCGAACTCGGAGATCGAGTGACTTGTTGTCTCTCCATTCTGAATCCATATTAAAAAGACGACATATAAAAAAGTCTTACCTCGTGGATGATTCGAAAGTACAGAGCAGGGATTATGATCCAAAAATCTATAACAAATCAGATGATTCGACAGACAGAGTGTCACCAACCTAATCTCAAGCAGAACGAGGCGAAAATCAGAAGCCATTGGCTGCATAATGTCAACCCCTAACATATCAGCGGATGTGGAGTTCACACCTCTTTGTCCCTTTCGAAGACTGGCCATAGTCATCGAAATAGAATTCCGTAGAGTCGACGGAGCCTCGCTGCATTGATGTTACCTGATGAACGGAAAGTCTTTGGCGGTCTGCGATTGCGAGAAATGAGAAATGTGGCCTGACGTTTCTGTGTTACACGTACAATTGTAAGTGAGACACATTAGCAGACTTGGTATTAGAAGTGATTACAAGTCTAACTTCTCTGTGTGATTCCTCGCCTCAGATGTATATTGAACCGTTGGGGCCAACCAAAGTCTTTCACGCGGTAATTCTACAACGGCGATTTTGTGTCCCGTTCACACTGTCATCACACATTAGCCTGACAGCCATGGATATCGACGGTGATGATATGCCCTCTGTAGAGAGCGGTCCAGATTCCATGTTGTCTGCAGATGTCTGGAGAACATCGTTATATCAGGGTGAAACATTCGCTTCAGGTGAAATGGGAGCTAATCGTGTTACCATCCTCTCTGAAGGAGTAGGTCAGTTTTCATTCATTCTGGTCAATCATTGAATCATGGACAGATCAGATGTCAGCTCTCGTCACTAACATGAAAGAGATCACTCAATACGAAGTGAGAATACGGAATTGTGTCGCGATCTGACTTGAACATCAGTTTCAACTGGGAGCAGAGAAGGATAAAACTGGAACGGGTGCATTACGATCGCTTAAACAGGTGATGAATCACCCATCATCCACGAGAGACACTCAAATAGATAGTGGACCGTTCCTTCTCTTCATCGCCATCAGATCGTGTCCATCTGTAGTTCCTTCACGAATGGTGGGCTCATTTTCTGAAAAGATCATCGATTGAAGTCGAACAGATGAAAGACGTATCGGTTGTGTTGACGAGAGAGGTAAAGAAGATGCTGGTGATGTCATGTGTCTGACATACGTGAAGGTGTCGCCACCGTGTGGAATCACTCTGACGATCCATCGATCGATGAAAATCAGATCGTCAAACTTCTCCCTCCAGGTGAAGTGATAGTGAGATTCAAAATTTGTAATCGTAAAAAAGGCGGGAGATTGGAAGAGGGAAGTACAGCTGGCATCGATTTTGATCCTCATCACAAAGACGTCGTGAGTAAGGCGACCTCCTTCATCTCTCAATTACGTCAGACTCTCGTGTCACATATGCTGGGAAAGAGGATCACCATCTACAAAGGAGACCAGGTGTCATCACATCTTCACTGATGCATCATCATCATCATCTGATCGATGTCGTAGGTCCTGTGTAACATCCACACACCGCAGCATCCCACTAGAGCTAAATTTCTACCCACATCAGGTTCCTCATCGCTCATCGCCGTGACAGAATACAATCAGATCACAATATGGGACATCAACTCTTCCACTTGCATCAGAAGAATTAACGTGAGATATCCATCAGCCGCACGATCACCGCGATGATGTCATCATCCATCGCACCATCGATCTTGATGTCGATCACGATCACCCTGCTGATGATCATGGACAGTCTATGAGTGGACCATTCTACGCCATGGATTGCAACGACAACTTTGTCGGAGCTGTTGGAGCCAGTCGGACCGTTCAAGTGTACGAGACGAGAAATTGGAGCTTGGCGGGAAGCTGGTCGAACTGTCTCAAATTCGAGGTGAATTTCATCGAGTTTTCCCCTCGTTGAGAACGACAGGTGTACTCCATGCACTTCTCTTCTGAATCGCCCGAAGAGTGTTACGTCAGTGGGCTGGATGCTTCGGTGAATGAATCGTAGAGGAAGGTGCGTCCACTGAAACGTGTACAGTTGTCCAGAGGGAATTGGAAGAAGGGAAAGAGGACAGGTACACTGCAGGGTGATTGTCGGTGGATCGGCATGGATAAGGTGAGAGAGATGAAGTCTGAATGTAGATTCTACTGTCTTCGATGTGTATGATAAGGATGAGATGATGGGTGGTACTGAGAGAGTTTGCAGTCAAAGAAGGGGGATTGGTTCTTGGGGCTGAACGAGAGTGGAAATCTCTATTACGTTCGACACAAACAACAATAAAGAGATACCATGAGATGAGACAGTATCCCATTCATCTCAAATGTAGCTGTAGAGACCATAGTGCAAGGGAGAGGTTCTCATAAGCCTTGAGATAGTACTGCTAGCGATACTTGTCGTGTGTAGACGTAAGACTGACACATTTCGATAAGATCTCTCCTTACGCACGGTGGGTGCCTGATCAGTTTGAGGAAGAATGCAGAAGAAGCCACTATCTGCAGTCACTCTAGCGTCATACCATCACAATCATTGTGGGCTTTTCTTGCAATACCAAGCACAGGTCAAAACACCCTCTAAAAAGGTGATACGACTGCATTTCACGTTCGCACTGACGTCATCGCAGGCAGCAAATGATAGCGACAGTGATTTCCAGCAAGCCATCTTTGGAAAAGGAATCGATTGGGAGGATCGATTAGTGGAACGATTATCACAGAAAGGTGTACTCCTCCGATTGAAAGAGAAGGATTTCTTTCAGGGTGAGAATAGTGTGTCATTGCATCCTGTTCATTCTTCGATCAGCTGTGACCCATCACCTTCAAACCTTTCCAAAAGAAGAAACTCTGTACGTTCACGGTTCCGTTTTCACACCTCCCCATTTCCAATCAGGTTTGTAACATCATCTTGTTCGATCCATACAGCCGCTCATCGTGTCCAGCTGGAGGAATTCAGTTCTCTATATGGAAGCCAGATTTCATCTTGATCGATCGAGTGGAGGATCGCTTCGTCTTGACCATCGTCGACGCCAAATCGTCACAGAAACTGAAGGTCACACATCAAGTCCAATTGGGATACTATTGGTTGGCCATGCAGGTGAAGTCATCTCCACTCGCGAGACATCTCATCCCACACAGGAGCGCCTGTCTGAAACATCATGGTCCGAGACCTTCCAATTAGGCAATCGACTGGGAGTGTGGCTGTTAGACAGAGACGATCCACAATATTTCCAAGTCGATCTGTTCAAACCCATGATCGAGTCCTTCATCTTCGAAAAGCTTCCTCGAATCTTGACAGAGGAAGAACCGTACTGGCACTACAACCCAGTCTGCATCGGTTGCCCGTACAACGAAAATTGCAGGGACAGAGTCATCGAAGAGAAGAGAGTCTCCAGCATTCCCTTCTTGTCCTTCTCTGAACACTTTCTACTGGAGGGGGTACGATGACTGCATCGAGATCGTTGGAATCTAAAGATAATTATATCAGATGGTGGACAACCAGAGGAGAGAAGAGAGAGCGTCCACGCAAACGAGAGATATCGAAGAGTTAGTCTCTCTCACGGAAGACCCACAACGAAGGGAGAGGTTAGCAAAGAGACAACCTCTATCTTATCATCGAATGAAGAAGGTGAAGACATCATCCTTCTCTGAAATGAATGGAAACAGATCACGGCGTTGAACGAAGCCACGGGACAGAGTGCCGTATTGAAAGCCGCCAATCGAAGAGAATTTGGGATCATAGAGAGACCTTGTCCTCTGTTGCCTCACGATGAAGACAATGCACTCTACCTCATTCTATCGGTGCACCCGGGTGAGATGACATGATGAAGAAGATCGTGATGTCTCACCTGTCAACCAGGTACCAAGGATCTCGTGGCTTATCATATGAAGACGGTGATTGTGTTGCATTCGATTGAACTGATAGCGTGTAGGAAGGAGAAGCTGCACAGAGTGATCGATTTGGAATGATCGAGAGCAGTGAGAAGGAAGGCAGAGGAAGAGGTGAAGCTTTCATAGAGTGATCACTCAACATCGATTTAGCCGAACAATTGTTGACAAAGTTTGTGGCGGACATGTCCAATTATCTCCGCTCTGTCTCTGGTAGAGGAAAGTCACTTCAAGTGAGCATTTCTATCGATCATCCACACCTCACACCACCCACACCTCTCTCATCTCCCTGGTTCTAATTTTGACACGAACAATTTACAGATCTACATGAGATCATTAGAAGACAAGAACGAATTGTCAGAGTTACTTCTTCGTCACTACATGATGGACCCCAATCGAGAGGGATCTGAACACCTGAGAGACTGTCTCATGACTGTCATCAGCGACACGGACATCTTAGTGACGCAGTACCAATCGAAGATGAATCTGTCTGGTGCAATGAAGCCCTCGTCGACCAGCAAGAAGGATGATCTAGTCCAATGGATCAACTACAACGCGCCAAATTTGGAAACGAAAGGACTTTTGGTGAGAGGGGGAGGATGTTGGGAATGTCATTGAGATATCTCAGGTGAAAGACTTGAAGAACGAGATAGAAAAGATCGTGATATCTTCCTCGGAGGGTACTTGTGGCAGGATCACACCTTTGTTGGAGGTAGAGTTGAGATGATATCATGACGTGATGTCTTATCAGGTGGTGAGACATCTGCTGGCTATACCCATCGTGGGATATTATGATCTCGATGTCTGTGCATCTTATTTATCGGGTGATTTATTTTGATTTAATGTTTTCTTATATGTGAGAAGGAGACAAGAGCGGTGAGAATACAGAGAAGCACAAGTTATTTTCACACTGGAAGAGAAATGCTCCTGAATTCCAAGAAGAGATGAAGAAGAGTACACAACTCTTGATCGACATCTGTAATGGCATCAGAACCAAATTAGGAGGTGGAATGAAGAGCATACTACCTCTCAAGAGCGGCACATTCGACATCGAAGAGATCAACATCAAGAACCCAACCGTGAAGAAGGTGTGACAGAGACATGTCATCATGATGTCACATGATCATATGTATTGATGACGATTGAAAATGAAACAGATGGTATTCATGAAGAATTACGAGATGTGGATTAAATTGAACAAATTGAGAATGGAGAGATTCAATGAGAGTGGAATCGAAGTTGTACTGCGATACGTCAGATGGGATATCAACAAGGAGGCGAACGAGTACAAATGCTGGTGATCTATCTCTCGCATGCAATCCCGAGAAATTGAACTGATGTGAAGCAGTTTCGATGTACTGAGGGGAATCGAGTATCTAGATCGTGATGAAATGTTCAAATGGGTTCTATTCAGACACGGTGAGTCTCTCATTAAGACATTTTCATTCGTTTCGACTTCGCATCAGCCCGGTGATGTAAACATCACACACATCATTCATTACATACGATTCAATTCCATCAGATGATCCGATGAGAATGGCCTTCAACGATCTATCTTTCCTCAACTCCATCAAACCTACCGCCAAAGACATCAATTCAGAAGGAGGTTTCGCATTTGCCAACGTGATCGAAGTCATACCGGGAGACAGACCTCAGGCACGTCACTCTTCCGTGGAGAGATAGCTGACAGATGGATTCAGGTCATGCTAGAGATGGCAGTAGGAAAGGGAACGAAACTTCAGAAAGATCAGATTCTAGTCATGAGAGATCGATTGATCGATTTCAACACACAGAAGGTGTAGAGGGTAGAAGGAGATGAACTGACCGATCGAAAGGTGGTGAAACAGCTGACCAACATAGACAGACAAGAGGATCACATTTACCTTCGAATGGTGGAAGATCCTTATCACAGGAAACCGTACGATGATGGAGAGAGAGTGGTGAAAGAGATGATGAAGACGAATAAGGTGAGACGTTTTGATACACATCGTCTGGGTTACAATTGATCTCGACAGATCTTCACGGAATACGAAGACCTTCACAACAATAAGGGAGGTCTATCACTGTTGCGCACTCAGAACAGGTCTTCTTTATCCGTGATGGACGCGACTGATCTAGACAGGGCTCTGTATTCTGTCGTCAGACATCCACTCACTCTCATCTGGGGCCCTCCTGGTAAATGATCATCGATATCCATCCCATTCTAATCTTTTATTTCAGGTTCAGGAAAGACACACACGCTGGGTGAGATGATACACCGAGGATGATAACATGACAGATGTATCAGTCTTAATCGTTCTGAGATTATTACAACACTATTGTTACACGGGAAGGGTATTCAGAATGGTCATGACAGCATTCACCGATGCAGCCATCGATAATTTCATGCGAAAGTGAGATCATCTTTTATTCATCTCGTATGACTCATCAACGTCTTCAGATTGAAAGAGATCCACACGAAGATCTGCCAGATCACAGATATGAGCGGAATCGATAAGATGAAAACCTTCCAAGTGAGAAGAAATACACCGTGATATATATCTATCCGTGAGAAGTACACCATCGATATCTCACACGACAGTAGATGATACGTGTCACACCGAGTACAGTCGTTAAATTGGGTGAAGCCAAGGGAGAGAACGAAAAGGCAGAGTGTCTAGTAGACGAGAGATACCCAGTGGTCATGGGTGGTACTCTGTGGAGTTTAAGCAAGCAGAAGGTGATGGAATGGTTAGACGAGGGGCTGAAAGCTTCAGCATCTGTTTGATTTCGATCTACTCTTGATCGATGAGGGTTCACAGCTACCGATGGTGGACGCCAGCATGGCTTTCAATTGTATCCACCCAGAGACGAGAATCGTCATCGCAGGTGACCGACTGCAGGTGGAGACGTACCGTACGTACGTGTCACGTGACATCCAACAGCTACCACCCATTCTGGAAGGAGAATATCCACAGAGCGTACCTTACATCTACGGTTCGATCTTAGATTGTTTCATGAGAAAGGAACATCCAGAAGATGCCGTTGTCCTCTTGAAGGAGAACTTTCGAATGCATCCTTCCCTGGCTGCCTTCACCCAATCTCTCTACGAAGGTGTGAATCTCATCCATTCGAATGGTTAACGTTATTCACGTTCTCCTTCTCACATCCATGTCAGCGAATTTCGACGTCAGGAGGAGTAAGAGAGCTCTACCACCACCCATGGACTTGGAAGACAATCCGTTGTCTCCTCTCATTCGACAGATGAGTCTACAATGTGAAGAGAACAGGCTGGCCACTGTCATGGTGAATCGAAGAGTCGAATCAATCCTGACCCCATCAGATCGAAGGACCTCCTCAACCTTCATCCATCGAAGAGCATTTAGAGGTAGAAGCGAAGACTGTTGCCGATCTCATTCGAGGTGAGAGGAAGGAGAGACAACGGGTGACATCGATAGGTCTCATGAGATGGAGGGAGGGAAGGAAAGATGCTGATTTCGGCAGAGACATCTTTGTCATCACACCTCACCGAATGCAGCGTACTGCCATCAAGAGATGCCTGGGAGATGTTCCATTCGATGTCAAGGTGATGCCATGAACACTTCAACTGCTAACGAGAGTAGATCGACACAGTGGAGAGGATGCAAGGATTAGAGGCCTCCATCGTTATCTGCTGTTACTCGTTCACCGATTTAAATCGATTGGAGAGGGAGTTGGACTTTATCTTTCACCTGAGGAGAATCAACGTGGCATTGAGCAGGGCACAAGGTGGGGAGAGATAGAGACGATGTGGACTGACACGAGCAGATCTGTGTGTGTTGCTGGCGTCGAACAACATGGTGGATCCACCCATTGCGGTGATGGCGGAGGAGAATCGGTGCGAGGCGTTCGCTCACGTCAAGTCCTTCATCGAAAAGAGTGTCGTCCTCTCGGTTTGATTGCAATAAAAGTGACGAGACCACTCTGCTCTGGCGAGTAGAAGCGAAATTCATCGAGTGTCGTCAAAATTCTGATTTGTGAATGGTCTTCCGTTCTTCTGCCGCCCTTCTGTTAATAATGTTATTGTGCGATATATTCGTCTCTTGACGACACGTGGGCACTATATTGCTCGACCAGAGACCAAGAGCTGTGCTCTATTGTGGGAGGGTATCGTAAATAAATGAATACATGGTCGATTGTTGTGCAAGAATTTTGTTTTTCACATCCAAGACCCTTTGTGAGATCGCTTACCGTCTGCTCACATTCCGGAATACCCAACATAAATCAATGGAGTTACATGAGAGTACTTCCTACAGATAACGTCGAGATCATCGGTATAGGGCCACCTATCTATTAGCAGTACCATTGGCTGATCTTGCACTCGAAGGTCGATGAGCCAATTTATTCTATCACATCTTTCTTGCTCCTCTTCTTTGGTGGCTCTCCTCTCTCCTCTGTCTCTTCTGTCTCTCTCTGCTCTGTCTCTTCTGTCTCTTCTGTCTCTCTCTCCTCTGTCTCTTCTGTCTCCTCCTCTTCTCCGAACAGATCCGACTCATCATCTTGGCTCTCTCCCCTTCCCTCATTCAGTATCGATTCCAATTCGGCCAATTGCTTCTTCGCCGTGTGTTCCATCTCGCTCTCTCTCGTCCCCCTTCTCTTCACCCTCTCTCCCTCTATCACTCTCTTCGTAGATCGTATCACATCGACGATGATGGATTCAACCACCAGTATGTCCTTCAGCTTCCTCCTCTCATCGGATGTGATCGTATCGTTGATTTTGGCCATGGCTCTGATGAATGAATGACCGATATCACAGAGGTCTGCATTGTCCAATCCCTCAGAGTATGTCTCCCACACGCCTAGCAGGCCGTCCCATCTTTCAGCTCGGAAGAGATGCTGAGTGAGATGATAGGGGCTGTATCCTTGGTGATTCATGTAATCATTGATCCACAGATCGATGATCTCATGATATCCCTGCAGAGAGTGACTACCGTAGCATCGATGATGAATCTGATGGATCTGATCGATGTGATTCGATGGATGACTCACAGGATCATCATCCTCTTCTCTACCTTCCGTGGGATGAATGTACAAGTCATCCATGATGCTACGGAAGAACTTCTGCTCGTCTCTGCGCAAGAGCCTAGCTTGATACATCACGTGACGCATCGCATCGAACATCTTTGGACTGATGATGTGGCTGCCGTAGATGGATATCAGATGTTTACAGTCACGCGATCGGAGTTCTTCTGATCTGAGAGGAGGCATGTGATTGAGGATGTCATCTCGAAGAGGAGAGAATCGATCCAAGACTTGAGGTGAGGTTGCGAGTTGATGCCATGAGAAGAGACACGATGAATTCTTATTCTGCACCGCTCTCTATGGTTACGTTAAGAATGGATGGATCACTTGATATGGAAGAGAACTCGTTCATGTCGATTGGATCGTGCATCACCTGTACGAAACGGTTGACTTTTGCCTCCATGACACTACGTGATACGTCCATACACTCTCTCGATACCATGGAGAAGCCATCCATCTGAGTTGTGGGGATGTAACGCGTCAAGAGGAAATCTAGGATTTCTAGAGGGACGTCCTGCAGCACACCCTGATGGCTCTCTGCAGCTTTCATCGCAGAGGGACGAAAGTTGGATATCTCCATCAAGCGAGTGAAGTGATCGCTGGTACGTCCAAATTGTGTGATCAACTCTTCCTGATATCATCACAAGTCAGTGGATACTGTGTTGAAATCTGATATGTCAGCTCACCACATCATTGTGAACGAAGAGAATCATACATCTTCGTGTATTGACGGTAGTGTTGAGCCAGCTTCCGTTCGGCCTTCGTCTTCTCTCCAGGCTCTGATGGCCTCTTCAGTTCTCTTCACGTATTCTTCTTCGTCGAATAGTAACGGTGGTGACACTTCTGTCAAGTTCATGAGAGATATGAACATGGAGGAATAGATGATAGAGGATAAAGAATAGAGGATAAAATAATGGAAGAGAATGATCGAGGGGACGAATGAGATTTAGATCATAGTGAATCACCCGGGACAGAGAGGTGGAAGAGCAGCTGCAGTCTGCGTCCCTCTGTGATGGGTAGAGCGGTTAAGGTACATTCTTTGAAGAAGGAGAGATAACGACACTTGTACAGGCTCTCTTCTGCAGTGTCGTACGTCCTTCTCTCTCTACCGTAAGAGACAATCATTTCTCCTCCTGTTCGTCTCTTCAGATCTCATCATCCAGGCATCATCACCTGTGTGGAATGTCGGAAGGGTGACTAAGAGGTAGCCAAAATTCTTTCCTCCTTCGTCTCTCTGTGCAAGGTCATGCTCGATCGTGACATGTGTTCGTGATCACCTCCAGTGGATATGTGTATTCGACGTCTGACATTTCTTGTAAGATCATACTGTGAAACACTAATTCCACATCGCTGTTCTTCATCTCCTTTCCCAGACTTCTCATCATCTGATAGAAAAGATGTTAGATCATTCAAAGTTCCTCACACACCGTTTGTACATCGGGACAGATCAGAGATATCCACTTGTCTATCTCGATGTATACCTGATCCATTTTTACATCCCAGCTTCAATTCTGAACGATTCACCTCATTGGACTCCATTCCTGCCTTCCATTGAGAGGTGTGTTCTGTCGTTCTCTCTCCCGTCCTTCTCAGTTTCTTAGCCGGACGAGGTTGCAATGGCAATTCGATTCCTCCAAAAGCATTAACAGTCAATGCAGGTAGCGTTTCGTTCTGTTTTAACACGTCTCCAACACAGATTTCATTGGTCCCAATCACATCATCCAGACAGCTCTTCAATTTGTCGCGATACTTCTCTGTTGAGATTTAAATATAATGTCAAAGATAAATAAACCTTCACTTGTGAGAGCAGGTGTCTCGCACACCACATTCCAAAATGTTCACACACGACGTTAACTCTCCTGAATCTCATCATGCTTCTGTGCACCTCTGAATTGAAGAGTCGACCCCCTGAGGTGATATTTATTACAAGTGAGGAAGACACATTCTGACGAGTGTACACGTCCTCTAATCCCACTGCTCCTTCACCTTACATCCATCAGACCCAAATTGATATCCACTCCCCTTCACCTCATCCAGTTCTTCGGCGCTCTCGTTACCAACGTTCTTGAACCTCTCCTGCAGTTTCAACATGAGAATGGACCCGATCGAATTGGTATCCCTCTTCTCAGCCTTCTGCCCCACCGTCGTCTTCTTCAAGTTCCTTCTACTCTCAGCTTCCTACATCTGATCGACTCACCCCTTCTGTCCCAATAGATCTCTCGAGCCGAACATGAGAGAGGGTGGTGCCTCCGTCTTGGATGCAAAGTTGAGCTTACCACCGCTCGATTCCAACTTGGGTGGTGGTGGAATCGGTGGCATGGGAGGTGGAGGCGGTCTCGTCTGTCTCTCCTTCAGTCCTCCCTTCAACTCATGTGATTCCACCTTCAGTTCAGAGATGACACCCTCGTACAGCCTTCTCTGCGTGGTGACGGTCTTCTTTAGATTCTCGTTCTCGGAAGACAATGTCTTTAGATTCATCTCTGCCAATCGAAGGTCTCTCGAGTACTTCTGGCTCTGTCTCACACTGTTCTCCGTCACCGTTCCCAACTGTTGTGTGAGATTGTTGATCTTTCGCATCAGCTCTTCCTCCGTGTGGCCGAATCTTCGACTCAATTCCTCTCTGATCTGATCACCTTCTCTCCGTCAGTCTTCTATCGTGTGAGAATGGACGCACTGGCTTCTCTCATCTGCTGCAGCGATCCATTTAGATCTCTGATCTGGTTCTCCATGACGTCCGATTGTTGTTTCGACAGGTACAACTGTTCTCTCTCATTCTCTCGCTTTCATCTCCTCTCACCTGTTCCTTCAGGTGATCGATCTCTCTGTTCTTCGTCTCTGTGGTGTCTAGATCAGACATGGTGATGGTCTCCACTCTGAAGATGTTTCTCTTCAATTCTTCTTCGGCCGATCTCCATCCCACAATGGCTTTCTCCATCTCACTTCTCATCCTGTCCACTTCTCTGTCTCTCTCTTCGCTCTCTACCCTCAGTCGTCTCTCTGTCTCTCTCCTCTCCCCTTCCATTCCATCTATGGTGCTCTGTTGTCTCTACTCCCTGTCAATCTCCCACTATCTCTGTCCTCTCACCTGTATGGTCGCTTCGTTCTTCGTTATCTCAGCCTCTTCGGTTGCCAATTTGGCCTGGAGTGCGCTCAATTGTTCGTTGAGTAGAGTGAATCTGGTCTCTGCATCAGAAGCATTGGTGTGAGCCAACTGTTGCAGGTTCTTCTTCTCTCCCTCTGACGTCTCCAATCTCAACTTCAGCCTCTCGTTCTGCTCTCGAGCTGCCTCCAACTCCGCCGCGAGTGACACCGTGATCTCCTTCTCTTGTGTGAGGGTCAGCTCCCTGCTCTTCATGATGTACTCCATGTCCATCATCTTCTGCTTCAACTCCTATTCGAAACGTCAGTCCATCCTCCACCATCACAACTCACCGATAGATCCACTTCTCTCTCTCTTACGAGGTTGTGAATCATTTCCTTCTCTGTCTCGTGTGATTCTTGCATGCGTTGGATCTTCTGTGCGTACTCCTTCTCCCTCGACACGTTGGAGTCTCTCGTCTCTTCGTACAACTTTTGTAGTCCCCTGTTCGAAGCTTCCAACGAAGAGATGTGGTCTCTGTACTCTGACGCTGCCAGTTGTCCCGTGACGATCTGTCTCTTCAGCTCGCCGATCACATCGCTCGATTCTTCTGTCTGGTTGATCAAATTTCTGCAGAGGTGAGTCTCTCGTCTCTCTCTCCCCCTCACTCGTTCAGACGTGTCAAGGCCTCCCTCTCTGTGTCTAGATCGGATTTCAATCGATTGTTGATACTCTTCTCTTCCACATAGTCTCCCATCAATTGCTTGTGCTCTCCCGACAGTTGTGTGTACTGTCTCTGTGTCTCCACCAGAGTATCCATCAGCTTATCTCGATGGTCCTCTAGTTTCTCGATGTTCCCCTGATATCACATCAGATCTCATCTTAGATTCCATCTCACCTGCAGTATGGTGATCGATTCGTTGAACGCATTGATGATGACGTTCAACTGCTCGTTTTCCTCTCTCAGATTCTCCCTCTGTACCTTCTCCTTATGTAGCTCCGCATCCAATCGAAGTACATCGCGGTTCAATTGGATGTTGTGAGATTCTAGAGAGAGTATGATGAACCTCGCTTCCTGGATGTGCACTCCGTAGTCTAACTGTATCCATCTGTACTCTGATCCCTCACTTGCAGTGTCTCGATTGATCTCTTTCCCCACCATCTCTTTTACCAACATCTGCGTGTCAAACTCTTCCGTTCGATCACCCAACCCTGATCACCATCATCATCATCATCATCGTCATCATCATCATCATCATCATGGATGGTTCACCGTAAGAGGACAAGGCTGAGAGGGTCAGAAATCGATCATAATTGAATACTCACGAATAAAATCGAGTAAGAGGAGGTCCGCCGTCTTGCTCGATTTGATGTCCTCTCTCATCGAATGTCTGTAGTCCGTCGCCAGAACGAAAGCATCGGGATTCTGCTGCACGATGTCGTATTGTTTACAGATCGATTGGATCAGCTGCATCTCTTCAGCTCTTCCACACACGAACACATCCATCGTCTCTATAGATCTCTTCACTCACTTCCCTGGCGCTCGAGTTTGGACCGACCATGAGAGTCTTCTGGAACAGACCTCTGAATTCTTTTAGGGGTGGAAAACGGATGTGAACTTTGTATCTCTTCGATGAGTCTAAGATGGGTGATTTTGGCGCTGGGTCGGTGAGATCATTTCCACGATGACATCACGATGATCGTGATGATGAAGCAAGTAAAGACGTGAAGAGAGGAGAGTGTCACCCAATGTGGTAGGCTTTCGAATCGATACGTTCAACTCCCAATTGGGTAAGATGGAGCCGAAGCCGTACGAGCCGATGACAGCATCATCTTGAAGGACGAAACCTCGGATGGTGGACAGACTCATTCCACTGGCCTCCTTTACCTCCAACTTTTTGCATATCGATTGGATGATCTGTCCATTTGTTCAGATGAGCAAGGTAAGGTGGGTCCTCACCTGACCCACTGTCTGTCTCGGTGAAATGTGATACGTCTTTTTGAAACTGAGGGAAGATGAAGTGGTGAAGATGGGATCGGCGGGAAAATTGAAAGACAAGACATGTGTCTTTCCCTCTGTTCTTATCAGATGATAATGGCATCGGATGATACTACCTGTGGATTGTGGCCGAGTGTAGGCCTTGTATTGATATACGATGGGAAACATCTGTGCATCTCCCTCCCACACATCTACTTCGGTGAGACCTGTGTGCGATCAGCGATCGAAGGGATTCACTCACATCATCTCACCTACTTCAGCGAATGCTGTCCATATCGAGCGTTGAGCGCTCTGCGATGTCTTCAATCTCGGATCAAACTGTGGAACTCACCAGTGTGCGATGGTGAGATACAAGGACAGTTGGGGAGGGAGACCCCACCTCTGCAACGGTGAACGTCCTGTTCTTTGTGACAAAGGTCATTGTTGTTCCTCCCGATGGTGCCTCTGCTTGCTCAAAAAGAAATCTTTCCCAAAACAACAAGACATAGGCAGTTGGCTTGACACCGACGACAGAGAACGGCAACAAGACATCACAAAAGGTTATATTGTGAGAACCATCAGTACCAGGGAGGCGATAGCGAAGATGGCAGGGATGGTGGAGTGACCGGCGCTGAAACTGTTCGCCGTGATAGCACCTCCGCCGTTGACGATGGAGTAGCTGTTTGCATTGTAGTCCAGGTTGTCGATGAAGGCGGTGTTGTTGTTTCCTCCAGAGCGAAGGTTGCACGTGTTGCCTCCGTTGGTCGCGGCTGGGATGGTGGTGCCGTAGACGGTTCTGTTCGATCCAGCGGGGAAGATGTATCCAGAGATGGCGGGGAAAGTGCAGGCATCGTTGTCAAAGAGAGCGACGACGGTCTGTCCGTCGGTGGGAGCAGTGAAATCGCCACAAGTCAATCTGGCTGAGATCGGGTCACCCTCTCTTGCCTGGATCGTCATTCAGTGACTTTTCTCTCCCAATTCTATACGATGCCGAATAACTCAAGTATTTTCGTTCCACTCACGAGTCTAAAGCAGGTGTTGCTGGGGACGTTGAAGACATATCGGTGACCGTCTGAGATGATTTAGAGGACGTATGAGAGAGTGAAAACTCACTGCAATTGGGTTGGTCGTACGTGTAAAGGAAGACATGGTTGCGGGCAGGGTCGCAGTAACCTCGAAGATTGGCTTGTCCAGAGAATTTCGTACCAGCTCCGTGTCTGAAGCCAGCGAAGCATGAGGCACCGGTCAGGTAGAAAGTGTAAGCCTCTTGTCCATCACAATTGTTATTGTTGAAGAATCTCCCGGTGATGAGAGCGGCTTGTGCAGTCGCAAAGAGGAGAGCGAGAATGATGAAGGACTTCATGTGTGATAAGTATTATAGGTATCGTATCGTGTGAGCGTGTGGGGTGGGGTCTTGGAGAGAGCAGAAGATGTGTTTCGCTCATCAGACGGACGCGAAAACTGCCTGAAATTCGGAGAGTTACGGAAATCTGCGGTACCTTCACTCGCCCGAAATGGTTAGCCGGAGAGTATTCACTCGTCCGTGGATGGTGGCTAATCAATGGTTGAATGCAAAGAGCCACTTGGAAGTTCTCGAAGGTCTTATTCACACGACATAAACTGGGATGCGTTAGGATGAATACCGAGAACGGTATTCTCGGGCGTTGTCAAGGAGACCCCCGTCATCCGATGGTCAGAAATTTCATATAGATCTGAAAACTCGATGATATCTGAATACCATGTAGTACACAGACGCACTACTTCCCCATAAGAAGGACGCAACACAACATCACACGCACGAGAGGACGTTCCGATCCTAGTCTTCCAATACATAGGAGTACAACGCAACTGTAACGTTATTTAACATACTCACGCTCACGAACACAACGCATCAACATGCCTTCCTCCACTGAACAGAGAGGAGAAGGAGACAAGAGGGACATCAAGCCCGGTGAGTTTCCTCCATCCATCTCCACAATCAACTGACCCCTGAATAGAAGAAAAAGCGAAAGAAGAAAACAAGATCGCCAGCGAGGGACCAAAGGACCCTGCAGTCAAGAACGCAGAGAGGAAAGGTCACGTAGACGAAGAGAAGGAGGAACTGGATGAGGATCAGAACAGAACGATAGAAGAGGTCTGTGAGGGTCTCAAGTGTGGAAAAGATGGACTCTCCTCTTCCGACGCCGAAGGCCGCCTGACCGAGTACGGACAGAATGTAATCGAAGAGAAGAAACAGAACCCAGTCCTGCAGTTTCTGGGCTTCATGTGGAACCCCCTCGCTTGGGCTATGGAGGTTGCCGCCATCGCCTCCGTGATTCTGGGAGATTACCTCGACTTTGGTCTCATTCTGGGTCTCCTCTTTGTCAACTCCTGTATCTCTTTCTTCGAGGAGCACAATGCTTCCTCTGCTATCGCTGAGCTGAAGAACCAGCTTGCACCCACTGCCGACGTCAAGAGAGACGGAAAGTGGCAATCCATTGAAGCCGCCAAGGTGATGAAAAGTCCACCCCATGGACATCGACTCACTCGTACAGGTTGTGCCTGGAGATGTATACCGTATCAAGTTGGGAGACATTATCGTCGCTGACGGTAAAATCCTCGCCGCTCACGGACAATGCAAAGTCGATCAAGCTGCCCTCACGGGAGAATCCCTCCCCGCAAACAAGAAGGTACGTCCCTCCTCTTCTATTACTCCACATCATCTTCTCTGGAACTCACTTTCACAGGTTGGTGATGTGGTCTACTCTGGATCCGGAGTGAAGCAGGGAGACATGGAGCTCCTGGTCACGAAGACGGGAGAGCACACTTTCTTTGGTAAGGCAACGGCCCTGTTACAAGAGACTGGAGAGGAGGGACACTTTCAGAGAGTCCTCCGTTCCATCGGTTTCTTCTGTATCTCCTTCATCGCCGTATTCGTCTTGGTCGAGCTGCTCGTCACTTTCCTCGCCCCCGCCAGAGGTTACCCCTGTGCTGGTGTACACGAGTGCTACAACATCGACAACTCCCTCGTTCTCATCGTCGGTGGTGTACCTATGTACGTACTCTCCTCTCTATCCTCTTTCTTCTCTCTTTCTTCTATCTCTTTCTTCTCTCTTTCTCCTCTCTTTCTCCTCTCTTTCTCCTCTCTATCCTCCTTCTTCTATCTCTTTCTCTTCAATCTCTGATGAACATACAGTGCTATGCCCACTGTGTTATCTGTGACCATGGCCATTGGAGCTTACAAATTATCGAAGAAACAAGCCATCGTATCTCGTCTGACGGCCGTGGAAGAGTTGGCCGCCATGGACATTCTCTGCTCTGATAAGACGGGTACCCTCACCCAGAACAAACTCACCGTCGATCAACCCTTCTGTGTGGAAGGTGTAGACGCCAAGAAGGTACAATTCGATGCTGCTCTCGCCTGCAAGAGAGACGCCGAGGGATCCGATGCCATCGACGATGCCCTCATCAAGTTCAACGAAGAGTGAGTGGAGAGGGAGAGGGAGTGTGTGACGATGTGCAGTAAGGAGGGAATCGCAAAGTGGGAAGTGCTCGAGTTCATTCCGTTCAATTCGGAGACAAAGAGAGCCGAATCGACCGTGAAGAATGGGGAAGGAAAGACAATCAAAGTGACAAAGGGAGCCCCTCAGATCATCTTGGAGATGAGCAGAAACCAAGCGGAGATCTCCGATGTCATGGAGAAGAAGATCGACGAATTTGCCATGGGAGGATACAGAGCCCTCGGTGTGGCCATCAACGAGACCCCCAACGACGAGAAGGGATGGTTCATGGAGGGTGTCATTCCAATGTCCGATCCCCCCCGTGAAGACACGAAGCACACCATCGAAGAGCTCCAGAAGAAGGGAATCCGCGTCAAGATGGTCACCGGTGACCAGACTGCCATCGCCAAGGAGATCGCCCGTCGCATTGGAATGGGAGACAACATCCTCAAGAACGCCACCATCTCCAAGATGGACACCGACAGCCCGGAATTCTACAAGCTCATCGATGAGTCGGACGGTTTCGCCCAAGTGCTGCCAGAGAATAAGTACAACATCGTCAAGGCCCTCCAGGGAAGACATCACACTGTGGGTATGACCGGTGATGGAGCCAACGATGCCCCCGCCCTGAAGAGAGCTGATATCGGTATCGCCGTGGAGGGTGCAACGTCTGCGGCCAGAGCTGCGGCTGACATCGTCCTCGTTGCTCCCGGACTCTCTGTCATTGCCGATGCAGTGTACGGAGCCAGACAGATCTTCCAGCGCATGCAGACGTACACGATCTATGCCGTGACATCGACCGTGAGGTTGGTCATGACCTTCTTCTTCCTCACCGTCTGCTGGAACTTTTACTTCCCCACTCTCATCACCATCATCCTCGCAGTGTGTAACGACGGTACTATGATCAGTATCGCCAAGGACAGAGTCCTTCCCTCTGATTACCCTGATACGTGGAACCTACAAGTGGTAAGCCCTCTCTTTCTATTCTTTCTCTCATTTCAACTCTTTCACTCATTCATTCTCTCTTTCCATTCGATTCATTCTCTGTTTCCATTCGATTCATTCTCTGTTTCCATTCAATTGATGACAACACAGGTGTTTGGAAAGGCCATCATCATCGGAGGATACCTGACCGGCAGCACGATCGTCCTGTTCGCTCTGGTGTACAACTGTGGATTCCTCTACAACTGGTTCGATCTCCCCTCCCTCTTGGACAACCAAGTCCGCATGCTCATCTACCTCAACATCTCCGTCACTGGTCTGGGCACCATCTTCTCTGTCAGAAACCAGCACTTCTTCTTCTCTAACCGACCCGGTGTCCTCCCCGTCATCGCCTTCCTCATCGCTCAAGCTGCCGCCTCCTGCATGGCTGCTTACGGCTTCAGAGGCTACCCTTACGGTCCTTATGGACTGCAAGGATGTGGTTGGGGTTGGGTTCTCTTCGTGTGGCTGTGGTCCATCGCCATTCTCCTGCCCATCGACTTTGTCAAGTTGGGAGCCGAGGACGTGATGAGAGCAATCCCTCAAGTGAATGTACCCAGCAACTTCTTCCACAACATGATCAAGAAGCTGCCGTGGAGAACGAGAGACAACCTGAACAAGCACGTGCTGAGCGAGCACTACCACCACAAGCCTCACTTCAAGACGACGGGTACCAGAGAGACCAAGTTTGCCGCCGCCGATGTGGAGCACAGAAGATCCATTCAGATCAACAGGGCCACGTCGGGAAAATCTGCCCCTCCAAAGTCTACATAAAAGAACTCGTGATGTCTCTCTCCTCCTTTGGTTGCGATGAACGTGGTCTGTTGTGCGTGAGGACCGACAAGCGAGGAGGGTGAAACAACAGATTGGACAGAGTGAGTTCTGTCATCAGAGATCTTCCATCACTTCTTCACAAGAATACATATAGTGAGAGGAAAGACGTTGAAGAACGAAAGTTGGACAATCTTTCGTTTATGAACACAGACCCAATTAGGTATTCAATCCCTCTATTCGATTGTCTTTGAAGACCTATTTGTGGTTAGAATTTGATCGATATGATGAGTTGAATCGATTATCAAATGCTGTCAGAAAGCATTGCCTTTCGCAGTTCATCTTCAAAGAGCACTCAGAGAGCTGGGTTTATATGATCATCATAAGGATGTATATATCATCATGAAAAAGAGAGGTCATTACCTGTGGGCTGGACTGTTTGTGAAGAGAATGGAAAAATGATCGACTAGTATGACATCTCAATCAGGTAGTTGTAGATTGCGTGGAGAAATTCTTGGGTCATCGTGGTCACAATTTCGAAGATCTTCGGGCCGTGTGGTTCCATCATGAATCCCACACTATCGAGGAAGCTCTCTAAAGTGTTAGAGACGCGGACGGATAATAACAAAGACCTATTGACGGCAGTAGAGAATCTGTCAACCTTCTATGGAGAGAATTCACTGGAGGCCAGAAGAAACTTGAGAGGTCAGATCGAGAAGAAGGGCATCGAAACGAACATGCATTTTCTGCAAGTATTACTGTCAGTCCAAAAGGTGGCGTGTACTCGTGCAGAACGAAAAACTGACACAGAAATCAGCATCTGGATGAAGTGGAACAGAACGTAGCACAGATGAAGAATTGCTGTAACGAGATGTCTGGAAAACTGCAAACGACGAAAGACATGTCTGGACGACTACTCCAACAAGCCGATCAACTCAACAAACAGAGGTGAATTCAGTGACTGAAATCGTCGTTGATCAGGTACAAGGAAAACCAATGAAACCCAGCTAGAGATAGCGAAAGAATTTTTGAAGAGGTGAGACAGAGTGAAGAGAGGAATTACACTACCAAAACAAATGTCCATCGAAACATATACAAAGATAGGATGAATGTCAGAAACACAGACCGTGTAACAAAAACAGATTCCAACTGACGCAAGAGGAACAAGAACTCCTGAAGGGACCCGTTGTAGATGCTTCTTTCTTTCAATTATTAGATCGAGTGGCACAGATTCACACTGACTGTAAGATACTACTGAGGACACAGCATCAGACAGCAGGTGATCGATTGTTATGGGAGAAGATGTGACGCAGATAGGACTGGAAGTGATGGACATGATGATCCTCCTGCAGGAGACAGCGTATGGAAAGTTGTACAAATGGGTCAGAAGTGAATGCAGGAAATTCGAAGACCAGTTGAATCCCGAGATACCCATCATGCTGAAGAACTCCATAGAGGCCCTTAAGGATAGACCAGGTCTCCTCAAGTGTGTTTCATCCACTGTCTTCTTCTCATCATTCTATCGATCCGATTCATCACTATATGTTAGCTACCCTTCTCATTTGGGATAGTTATTGTTTGGATGAAATCTCCAGCAGCCGGAACCGAACCATCGTGAAAGGTAAGAGATGAGAATAGAAATGATAATGGGAGATAAGAGAATGGAAGAAATAAGAGAATGAGAGAAAGACAGGGTTCCTGGTAGCATTGACGGAGGGAGGGCCCAATGGAATGCCCAGACCCATCGAATACTACGCACACGATCCTCTCCGTTACGTGGGAGACATGTTGGCATGGATCCATCAGACGACAGCATCTGAGGTAGAATTCATCTCATCCTTGTTACCCAAAGGATTCGGAAGTAGAGCCATCGTAGAGCAGAAGACGGAAGGTGAGAGAAGGAGAGGGAGAAGACTCAACAAGATAGGAGTGGATCGATCGGGAGAGATGAGGAAGGTTTTGAATTCGACATTGGAGGGAGTGTATCGTCCTTTCAAGGTGAGAAAAAGAGAGGGATGGAGGGATGTGAATGATCCCAGATACGCCTCGCCCAAGTGCTGGGATCCCAACCTGGAGTGGTGGTCATCTTCAAGATATTCAATCTCCTCGATTTCTACGCGAGAACTGTCGTCAAACTGACCGGAGAGGCGGGTGCACTCCCTGCGGCCTTCATAGAGTGAGGGAATGAAGAGCGAGGAGAGACTGACGAGGGAAGATGTAAAGCGGAGACCCTGGGTGTGTTCATCGCTTCAGCTAAGGAGTACGGAGAGAAGATGCAGAGGACGGCGTCGGCACCTGGCTCGACTCTGGTGCCCAGTCAACAGTTTTATGAATCGACCAATCAGATGGTGAGGCTCTTTCTCTTCGATGTCTCACGGTCAAAGACAGAGATCTGCAGGATCTACCAGTCATCGCTCGTGCCTGCATCAGAGAGGGAGGCACAGTTTCGTCCCATTCTAACGGCTCTCGTTGATCCCATCACGCAGACTTGTACCTTATGGTGATTCTATCCATCGGCGGTGGAAATTGAAAGGAGAACAGTGCCACGAGACTCACCACGGGGATGGACATGGCAGTATACATGATCAACTGTTACAATGCCCTTCAGGTGCGAACACTCTGACGGTCCAACTGAATCGAACAGGGAAGTCTATCGAATTTCGAGTTTGTGAGCAATCAAGTGGAAGCGTTGGGAATGAACATCAATGCCCACATGGACACCTTAGTAGAAGAGCAGGCCTCTACCATCTTAGCACCATCAGCTCTCGCCACAAAGCTGAGCCTCATCCAAAACAAACCACCGGTGAGCCAACCTCTCCATCTCTCGTTGAAGATGAAAAGGGGCCTCTGTCAAAGACACTCGCTATGGATCCCAGATCAGTTTCACTTTCCATTCAGTCTTTTGAGTCTCTCATTCGTGATTCAACCGCTTTCTCGATGGTGCAGTGTGAAAAGTTGATCAACAGGTGAGGGACTGGATATGAGGTGGTGCTGACTTTCACCAGCTCTCTGCGGACGTATGCAAGGACTCGAGTGGTTCAACTGATCTATGATAGTTACATGTGGTTCTACAACGCCATATGTGACCCAGACAATCAATACGACAACCCACATTACATGTTCTCTTATAAGCCACAACAGATCCAAACTCTACTGGACGCTGCTGTATAAATGACAAACTTTCTCTTCAAAAATCTTTATCCATGACCGCATCCCAGGCTTCAGAGAGGTCAATGTACCACTGCAGCAGACCTCCTAATCTCCTCTTCCTCTCCGCTTCACTCATCTCCTTGTTCTCCGTCATGTCCTTCACTTCCCCCACTGCTTTCGTTCCTCCCTTGACCAAACGATTGATCACATCGCATATGTACTCCTGCTTGATCACTTGATCGATCTTCAGTCGAGTCATGTCGATCTACATTCCCTCAGCCTCTCATCGCTCTCTCTCTCACCTCGTCTAACTTGCGAATCAGCTTGATCGTCCTGCTCTGCTGCTCGTTGATAAAGTCTTTGGGCAGATCTCTGTAGTAATTGGGGATCAACGTTCGTATCTCGATGGGAAACCTGCTCTCCGTCACCTTCTTCTCTCTTTCCTCTCACCTCATGATGTCCTGCTCTAACTGGATGATGTCTCTCATGTAATGGAGGGCTTCCTTCAGATTGTGTGCCACGTGGTGAGACCCCTCCACGTCGTATTGTCTTCCACCCCACACCATGTCCATCGTCTTCTTTACGGCTCCCTTCACTCCGTGCTCCCTTGCCTCCCTCTCCACCTCCACTACACTGTTCCTCTTTCTCTCCTCTTGTCCTTCACTCGTCTGGCGTAGAGTGTTCTGTCTGTCGATGTAGATGGCCGCTTGGAAGAGGATGTCATCCACCCATTGGTCTCGAGTCTCTTGCGTCTCGATCCAAAACTTCTCTTCCTTTCCTCTGCAGGAGATAACGAGCCCGTATCTCTTCCATTCTGTCTCTCGTCACTCTTTGTCTGACGATATCCAATCACCTATGGACTCCTCGATGCTGGAGACAGTCAATATCCTGTTGATGGGGATCATCTCTTTGAACAGTAGACTGTTGTTCTTGTCATCTCCCAACCAGGACTTCTTCTTCTGTGTGATCAAGAGGCCGTCGTTAAACAAGTAGAGATAGGTGGCAAAGTCGATGGTCGAGCCGTTGGGATGCTCTCGATATGCTCCTCCTTCTCTCACGAGAATTCGATGAGGTTCAACTAGATTCTGAGAATGTTATTTTGATACTTTCATTCTTCTCACCATCTTGTGTCCGATGATTCTCTCTTGGATGTCTATGATCTTAGCCATCCCTTCTGCCTTTCTCTTTGATTCGTTGATGAGTGACCCCACTTGCTCTAATGCATTCAGCGCCCTCTCGATTCCCTGTCTCTCCTCGTGCTCTTCCTCCATATTCTGTTCCTTTCAATTAAGCTCTCACATCACTCATCACCTTCAGGTACTCTCTCAACAAGAGTTCGTATCTGGGGGTCCTCTGTTTGATATTCAGTCCATCTTTGACATGGATGTCGATATCACCTGAATGGGCATGATCAACAGTGACTGTAGATCGAGATGAACGTCTGGATGCTCCGATCTGCATTTCTGATACATGTGAGAAGAGGTACACGAGTGAATGATGCACCTGAAGAAGAGATCTGAATTCTGCAAATTTGTTGTGCTGGTTCAGAGTCTTCATACTGGTTTCGTAATTGTTGATGTAAGCCGTGTATAACTTGAACATGGGTACGATGGACGAGAAGATCGTGGATAATTTTTGTCGATTCGACCTACATCACGATCAATCAAATGAGATATGACTATCTCACGAGATGAACATGAACACAAGTGATGAGATGGAATGAGATGAGATAGAATGAGATGATGTTACCAATCTTGCATGTTCTTCTGTAGGGCAGAGAGTAAGGTCTCATTGACTCGTAAGATAGAATCCACATTACTGAAGAGAACCGAAGTATCCGATGCAGATATTACTTCTGGATTCTCCATCATTCTGACACGGTAGATCTATCCCAATCAGTTTCTCCTCTCACTGGTCCACTCACATCGATCATCACGTGGAGACATCTGCAGTAGAATTCCTCCGTGTGGACCATCTCCTTCAGTATCTTCATCCTCCGCAAGGCTCTGGTCACTGCAACAGATGAGATGAATCCTCCATTGTGATTCACCCATCAATCCTTGCTTCTTCCTGACTTGATGTCCCCTGAATACTGCTTGGATCCGAACGATGTCCTTTCGGAACTAATTGAATGAGTACCATCTCTCGAGATGCATCACCTTGGCCATATCCATCGTGCGGTTCAGCTGCTTCTCCATGACTAAGATCGATGGAATCTCAGATTGATCTCCGTAGAAGACTCGTTCCCTCCACTGCTCCACCTTCTTCCTCTCTTTCTTCTTCATCCTCTCCGCAGTTGCATGGTCCACTAGGTTCCCACTGTGTCTCTTCACCTGCTCGTTCACCGCCTCATCCACCTGCCTCTCTCACTCTTCATCACACTCTCCTCTCACCTCCTTCAGATAATCCTCGGTCAGTTGGAGGAACTTGGAGCGATAGTTGGACCAGATATTTGTCAGAGGAGTCGAGATGTCTTCCTTCTCTGCGTGGCATGCGATGATCTCCTGCAGATCCTCTTCGTCCAACTGCTCGCCGTGCCATTCCCTTGATATCCGTGCACTGGGTGTCATCGATTTAGCCTGCAGCTGTCTCAACGGCCACAGCATGTCTGGTGCTGAGCTTGGTTCCCTGTCGATCTCGTCAACAACTCGTGCATTGGTCGTGAATCATGTTCACCTCTCTGAAGGGGTGCTGGCCTCTTGGGCGTGGATTTCCATCTTGCTCTCCTGCTTGATCAAACGACATTGTGAGACGATGGAATGCAACGTCTGTTCGCGTTGAATCGAATTGGGCCGACTCGCGTCTCTGAGGACTTGTCGATCGATGGGTACACCCCTCTCTCCCGTCATGAAGTGCATGGCCTCGGTGTCGCTTTCCGTGTGGTGGGGAGGAAGGTCATTGTGTTTGATCGCCTCCGCGGCAGAATCGACGTGAATGGTATCTGAATCCATTGAGCTCCCATCGTCGGTGAGAACTCACTCGCTCTGCGATACGTGTCTCTAGAGAACGTCCTTCCGAAACGGGTCAAGATTCCGGGTCTGGGTGTGATCTGTAAGGTTCAGTTCGTTCTGTGCACATGAGTTCTCTCCCACCTCCTGTTGAACTAAGAGCAACAGGTACGCACCAGACAGCTTGGAGAGATCGGAAGAGGTGATCCTTCCGTTGCCTTTCGATAAGAGGAATTCTTTTCTTTCGTTGTACACTAGATCTTGAATCTTGACACGTTCTGTCA
Organism: Planoprotostelium fungivorum; assembly: GCA_003024175.1. Lineage (NCBI taxonomy): Eukaryota > Evosea > Variosea > Cavosteliida > Cavosteliaceae > Planoprotostelium > Planoprotostelium fungivorum. Next base: position 38,827 of record MDYQ01000029.1, on the reverse strand, counting down.
ACGAATGCACAGGCATGTCTTCACCTTTTGCCAATCATCGCAGGCTTCTGCATACGTTTCTGCCTGAGCTAGAATATAGTGACTCGGTCTTAATACTATTCTGAAGGGTAATTCCCAGAAATTTGAACGGCCTGTGGTGTACCGTGAGAATGATGCTGATTGAGACGATTACGACTGACCCAATTTGTGTGACTGTAAATGGAGGACGTAATCACTCTTGGAATCTCTCCACCACTTTGAATGGTTTCGCAATGGCTCTGGTTTTTGCAGAGGCATGCCTGTCAGAGTTCATCAGACAATCAATATGGCACCAAACCTGTGTGTATTAATACGTCTTCGTCTTCGCGTTCGTGCTTTGGTGGGATGTTGGAAAAGAAAACAGGGAATACGTAAGAGAAGGAAAAGTCATAGGAAGCTCAATGTTCACAAATATTTCTACCCACATCGCTGATGTGACATCAGCAGAGGTGGAATACACTATATTCGATGACCTTGTTCTTCTGTAGTTTACAAAGGACGTGATCGACGTCATCCTCTGCATCCGCAATTATTACCATTAAGATGACAGAAAAATCGCTCAGAACAGTATCAGATAATCTCCAGAAGCACCATAACTGTCCAATTTTTATGATGCTTTCATTTTGTACAAGGTGAGACGCTGCTGAGATAAATCCTCCGGGTTGATGTGAAAGAAAGATTGTATCTCCTCCCCTCTCATTCCTCTTGGCATCCTTTGCGATACGAACACAAATTCACCGTCAAGAGAGTTCAATCTCTCTATCACTTCTTCTTCCTCCAGTCCCATCCAATCTGTACCTCAATGAACGGTCAAGTCTTTCTGTATTCCCTCACCTTCGACTATCGGATGTGTTTGTGAATGTTGCGTGGAGCACAACAGGAAAGTTGGAGGCATGTAAGTCCTCCAGTAGACAGCTTGTGATGCATTGATCCTGTCGATCTCCATAATAGATGGAACGACGCCTCGTGGATTGTAAGCGAACGATTGAAGATGATCACGAACCAGCTTGATGACACAAACCGAAGAAGGCCACCAGGGACAGATTGAAGAGCACAAATACTAGAGTATATACTCTGTACGCGAATATCTTCTGACCAGTCAACACCGCTAGGGAAAACAGCGTTGGGATCAAGAATCTGTTGGCATGGGTAAGATACCGTAATCAGCGTTTCTCACCTGGGTTCTTGGTGTGGAGCAGATGATATACATATGAGAGAGAATACCACGCTCGACAATAACGTCCTGTCTGATCCATCTGACGCTTTCCTTGAGTTCAAAAGGTGATGGATGAGAAAAAATAGTGGGAGTGGACCATACAGCATTGGCATGTTGACCAGCAAATGCAAGCCTACATAGTTAGAGCTCAGTGAGGAGAGAACAAGTGTCACCTCTGAAATGAATCCCGTGTAAAGCCAAATTTTGTGGGTCCTGATTGTAGAGGAAGAAGTTGAAGGGAGTCAGAGTGAAGTTTCCCTACCTCCAGTGAATACAATCCTATTGACATTCATCACCTCGATTTGTAGAGGTGATGGATTATGTAACCATCTATGAGTGATATGATGGAGATTCTGATATGTTAAGGGGATCCCATCGATCAGTACAGAGAGTGACGTGAAATAAAGAGAGTCGATGAAAATGATCGCGGCTGATGTGGTGACGACTCCAAGTGAGATCCAACAAACCAGATAGACTCCTCTTTTAGATCCTCTGATGAATCCATGGGCTGAGAGTAATGAGAAGATGGAACATAACCACTCCTCACTGAAGAGGGAGGGTAGAGCGGTGATCATAGCCGGAAGTACGAAGAAGACAAATGTGACTCGAATGAAAGATCCCAGAGCACAGATGAAACCGAAGAATAATAGAACTGTGGGTGAGATGGAATGGCCCTATCGGTGAGGATTATGTCACTGAGTTCGAATGAAGCTCTTACCTCTCTGATTCTCCGCTGTGCCACGATGATGAAGGTGAGAGCCACAGTGACAAACAGAGCCTCCAACGTATTAGAGAATGTTCGAGTGAGGAAGACCAGAGTGATCCAACTGTACCCATGTGATGATGCGTTCAATCGAGAGACTCACCTGAAACTATGAAAGAGTAGGGGAGGTACGTATATCGGCGTAGAAGCCCCTCTGTCCTTCTCATGGAACACTTTGGTGATGCATTGATCTATCAACATCAGAGGAGAAGAGATGTCGACATCCACCAAAGATGAAGGAGAGTAGGAAGAGAAAGAGGCGAGGAACAAATAACAGAGACCTGGGTGTTACTGAAATACCATCAGCTCTGCGGCAGCAGCTTCCTCACCCACAGACGCCCAACCACACTTCTGCAAGATCAAATCACACCATGTGAGGACTGTATATGGAAGTCCATAAGATATAGCCGGTCCTAAGATCGTTCTGGCTGGTCCAGTTGGATTTAGTGTATGATTAGTGCTAAACTCCCAAGGTGTGATCAAGTTAGGGGGACAATTGAAGAATAATGGTGCAACAATCTATCATATTGGTGAGATGTGGCCCAATCATCATCGTTACCTGCCCCGACTGAAAGTATTCATCAGGATGGATGTATCCATTAGAGAAGCAGAAATAGAAACGTAGCAAAACGGCGAAAAAGTATGCCAGTTTCCACATACTGTGCCTGTGGATGATGCATCATCACAAGACCCAAAACTCGCACTACAAACGGCTAGGGCAGCATCTGCGCAATATTGGCCAAAGCAACTTGAATCGAATCGTTTATTATCCTTGTTCTTCCTCAGAGTCCTTCGTCTCAGCTGTAACGCCCTGAATTTCCGATCAGTGGGGCGGTTTTCATTGTCATCCACCGTTGTTGCCTCCATTCTCTTGAACATTCCAGCATAAAAACTTTGTTCATTCTTCGCCTCTTCCTTCAAACCATCAAACACACATTGGATTGTACCGTTCACCTGTTTCTTCCTTTCAATGAGGATGAGCTCGTTCTTGATCAGCTTATCTGTTGGGTCCAATCCCTGAGCCTTCTTCAGGTCCGACACCGCCTTATCCAGTAGACCCATTTGAAATCGGGCCTTGCCTCTTCGATACAACGCTTTGACGTTCTTCTTATCGATGTGGAGTACCTTTACAATTTGAATTCAATTGGATCACCAAGGATTCTATTGATACCTCTGAACAAGCCTTTGCCGCTTTGTCCCATTTCTCTCTTTTAAGATACAACATGCCTAGGTTGTTATGTACGGTGATCTTGATCATCTCGATCTGCTTCTTCTGTTCGTCGGTGCCACTGGTGATTCCTGTTACATTAAGAACTGACTGCAGATATACATCAATGGCGTCGCAGGCTGAGATGGGCACCTGATGGTAGTGATAAAAGGCATTTGGTGTATCTCCGTTCTTAAAGAAGGTATTTCCCTCCTCTTTATGCTTGAGGGAGAGCTCTATTTTTGCGGCAAGATCATCTGCTGGAGGAGTCAACGCTGCCAAGACTGCATCCTGCAGACATAGATTATACATTTATGCATGACAAAAGGCCTCACCATGAATCTAGGTTACGTGATGACGAGGCTTTGCTCTTGTGTCAAGTATTGATATCAATCGACATGATAGTGTCTTTTCTACAATACGTATAGACCAACTACAACGGAGAAAAAGGTGTAGTTTATCAAGAGGTGTCCATCTTGTCGGAGGACTGAAGCTCGGTGTGTTGCATCTCTTGTTTGATGCTGGCGTACTTGTCTGCCAGCTCTCCTGTCTTGAGAGTTCCTCTGACAAACTCCTCCCACTTGTGAATGGAATCTACGTTGGGGATGCGAGAGATCACTGCAACGACACGCAGTGCACTTCGGATCAATTCTTCGTTTCGATCCACTTCCGTCTGCACAGATCCCTCCTTCAATTTGTTCGTCACTGTTGCTCGTAGGGGCTCAACCAACTGCTCCAGTGATTCCAGCAGAGAGGGTCCTGCCACCTGCTCTCGTGAGAATGTGGTTTATACCCTTGAGAATACACAGGAGCAGACAGGATAGAGAGAGTCACCTGTGCGAGTCGGATGATCATGAGGTGAGACAGAGTCTTGATGTCATTCTGGTCGTTCAATCCATCCTTCAAGTGGCTGATGAACTCTGGAATAGACAGACGATCCACAGCGGTGTCCAAGAGGGTGTACATGGCCTCATACGCTGCCTTGCGGATCTGTTGAGCATTGAGTCAGGAGATGAAGAAGGGAAGATGAAGAGAGGAAGATATCATGAAGGCTCACCTCCAAACCATCGTCGACTCTGTGTTTGAATGGTCCGAGATCAACCTCACGAATGAGCTCAGGCTTGATCTTGGATTCACCATAGAGGGCAGGCAGATACGTGGACAGCACCTCGCGGATCAGTATGGCCTTGTTGTGTGCGATGAAGTTGAGCGTGAAGAGAGTGTTACGTCTCACGATCTGGGAGGATGAGAACGAGAGAGTTGAAGATGTTTACCAATTCGGGGTCAGAGAGGAGGTTGAGGAACTTGGGGATGTGCTCCGAGAGAAGGGCATCGATGGGAAGGGGTCTCTCTACGATGGCAAACTTGATGGCAGCCACTACAGTGCTGCGAGTCAAGTGTGACTGGCTGTTCTCGGCTCCCTTGGCCAAAGCGGGGACGAGCTCAGCTGGCGATACGAGAGCGAATTTGCCCAAGCACTCCGCCACCACGTTACGCACGCCTTCTTCCTCTGATTCACAATCGGCAAACAAGATGGGTAGGATGTCCTTCTGGTACGTCTGCAGGGATGCCACAGATTCCTATCTCTTTCAGTTCTCTCTCTTTCGATTCCACTCACCGGGTTGGCAGACTGCCTGACGATGATGTCGCGGAGTGAGTGCAGGAGCAAGTACTTTGACTTGGTGTTGACCTTGATCTGCTCCACCACTTTGGGTACGTACACCTGAATCCATTAGACTCATCACAGAATGAACCTTACCTTTAGATTTCCTACGGCGATACCACCGAGGGCAAATGAGGCAGCCTGTCTGGTTTCCTCGGATGGAGATTCGAATGCAGATAATACAGACTGTGACAGTTGAGAGAATTCACTCAGATCGGTGAGACGGCCGATCTCTCCCAAGGAGAAGAGGGCCAAGTGCTTGGTCTGTGTTGCATCAGCATGATCCTATGTTCCATTGCATACCGTATTCTCCTTCGTGCTCTTGGCTTCGTTGATCAACTTCTCCACCGTCTTCTTCTTTCTGTCAGCAGAGGCCGTACTGGTGATCGCTGCGATGGCCTTGGCAGTGTTGTTCAGCACTTGTCTCGACACATCTGCGGTGCTTCCGATGCTCATGAACTGATCGGACAGAGAATCGAAGCTGAGCCCCGAAGATTCATCCTTCACCAGATTGCTGAAGAATTCGAGGAGAGACTGAATCGATCAGAATGATGAGACTGAGGGGTTGGATTACCTCCAGGGCGAGACCACCGAGGAGAGTGGACTTGAGAAGATCGATGGACTTTGCGACGATCTGATTGTCTGCGACTGTCTTCATGGGAACGGCCTTTGACTTCAAGATGGATGTAGTCAAGTCCAAAGCGAGATGAGTGAGATGTAAGTCCGATGTACTATAGACATCAGATGGTGATGGTATGATCACCTCACCTGATGAGAGGGGACAGTTTGACGAGAACGTTGGCGTATTGGTCTGTCGCTTGTGGACCATGGGTGCTGTTTCGAATGACGACACCAAGAGTGACGAGGGATGTCTGCACCAACTGGCGATTGTTGCGGTTGAGGAAGGAGGCGAGCTCGTCTAAGACTTGTCCGATGACAGAGTCCAGCTGGAGGCGGAGGGGAGATGAGGCTAGGGTCTGTGGATCCAATGAGTCTCGGTATCAAAAGAAAAGAAAATGGAATATCTACCTCGAATGACTTGACGGTTGTCAGCCTTGTGATCTCGTTGCTCAGTCTGTCCACCAGGATCTTCAGAACCTCTGGGGTCTCTGCTTGGAGCTCATCTCCAAGGTAAGCCAGGGTCAATCCCATACAAGAGATGGCGGCTTCTTTCACTTCCTGATCAACTTCTTGTGCTTTGAGCTTTTCGAAAGTGCAGTTGAATAGCTTCTTCACGTACGGTTTGTAATCAAAGTTGGAGTTCTACATCTGTTATTCTCACTATCACTCCTCTACGCACCTGTGGTCTCAGAACATGGACAAACTCGGATACAACACGGAGGGCCTCAGCGGAGGTACGGTAGTATTGATCGTTGACCGAGTTGAAGATGATGGTCAGCTCATTGACGTGGGGGTGGAACACCTTGGGATCGTGTGTCTGCATCAGCAGCTTGAGGAAAGACAGCGTCTCCAACTTCAAGGAGTTGTCTGATCGGTTGTCCTGATTCGATTCAGTCCAATCTGTGTGTGCGTTCTGATTTTACCTTCAGTGAGACTTTCACACCGGGAACAAGAGAAGAGATGTGATCGGACAGAGCGCCCGGTAATACGGTGATGAGCTGCTTGAGAAGGAAGAAGGCACCAGAGCGTGTCTTGACTTGCTTGCCTTTGAGCTGCTTCGTGATTCCGCTCACAATCCTGGGGACTAGAGCCCTCAGTTGACCAATAAGACTATCATCAATCAGTTCATGGACTCTTTCTCATTCCTCACTCCGTCTCAGTTTGACGACGAGCGAACTGACCAGTTTGCTTCAACAGGTCACTGAAAGTGGAGAAGACGTCCAACTTGACATTCTCCTCACGCTCGTTGAACCTTGTAATCAGTACAGGTGCGACCTATTCATCGTGTTACGAGACAGTTGTTGGTTAGTCTCACCTTGGCATAAAGATCGGAGAGACGTTCCGGACGGGTGACGATGATGGCATCTAAGCATTTGGTCGATGAACGTCTCACCTATCTCTCCTTTAGAATGTGTGTGAATGATTTGTCATCACCTTCCAGCTCATATCGTCATCATCGGAGTAATTTTCATTGTCATCATCGTCTTCTTCTTCCTCTTCCTCTTCATCTTCCTCCATGGCATCTTCGTAATTGGGATCGTGGCCAACGTAGGCCAGACACAGCTTTTGAATTTGATCGAGGAATGGTGTAATATCCTTGGGACAACGAAGGATGAGAGACTCGAAACACTGTTGTCGTTCAGTGTGATCTCCTTCCATTGCGCACCTGGAAGCAGTTCTCCTTCAACTCATCATCCTCGGCACCACTTTCGCAATGCTTCATGACTTTGGGTAAGATGTCGTTGAGGTATTTGCCCAGTCTGTATCCCACAGAACGACTGACTGCACTGATGGCCTGCATGTACGTTCTCAACTCCTCTGGCTGCGTGGAAGAGGATCCAATGTAATCGACGAGGTTCTTCACGAGCTCTGCAAACATGTTGTCTGGTGTTGTCACAGCCAGGTGACCTACCTGTGGTGAGTCTTATCTCTGCAATTCAGATTTACCAAGGCATGAAGTGGCCTTCTTGCGTGTGGCACTACGCTTGGAGCGTAATTCAGGTTGAATGACTTTCAAGACAGAGTCGTGATCGGCAGTCATGTAGTTTCCACACTTCTCCAACAATGTATTCAACACGTCCAATGCAGCTGCGACTGTGTCTGGGTTGGCATTCTGCACCTTATTCAGCTACCTTTTAGTTCATCGTACCTACCTGTGCGGAGATGGCGGTGACGAGTTTTGGTGTGATTCTCTTGACCATTTGTGCAGGTAGGTCTGGCTTGTCTGCTGGAATATTGGTTATAACCGTCTTCAAGGAAATGGAGGCGAGATCTCTCAGTTCTTCTTTTCCTTTGGCTGGAACTGCGAGAACGTGTCCAGTCAATATGTCCACCATGGTAAAATGACTCTCTTTGATCTTCTTTGATAAAGGACCCATACTGCGAAGAAGATCAAAGAAGGGTTCTGAGCTTATTTCTCACCATTTGACCGCTTGCTCTTGTACTTGATTGGACACATCATCGAGAAGTTTCAAGACGGCGTCTGTGACCTTTTTTTCAGATTCGGCGTCCATCTTGAAGTTATCTTTCTGTAACTCAGCACTCAAATCAACCAGAGCCATGAACCGAAAGTCTTTATCTCGGTTGGTCATCTGTCTCACGTAAATCACACGAAGCGAAACATGAACAAAGAAACCTTGTCGAGTGTGGTTGATATTTGGAAAGCCATGGTTATCAATCCTCTCGCGTAGGGAGTGCTTGCAGAGGATGATCGTTGTGATGTGACGTGTATCCTTCTCCGAAAATGTCGACACTTCGGAGAATGGCTCAAATATTTGTGCTTGAATCTATTCTGAGCCACAATCGGGCGAGCATGGCAACAGCAACACCAGAGAGTGCAGGCAAGAAGAAAAGGAGGAATGTGAAAAAGAAAGAAGGAGAGGTGTTAACGGTTGACAAACGAAAAGAAGAGCAAGAGGAGGACAAGGGAAACGGTGTGTTTGTGTTCTTCGATGGAAAGGCCAAATACGGTGAGTCATCCACTAGAGATTTGAGATTGACGAGCAAGGTCACAGACGGAGAGTGGGAGCGATTTGAGGGGGTTATCAAGAAGCACGGAAGAGGAATTTGGGAGGAGGGAGACAATCAATACTCAGGTAGAACATCTGGCTGTTGGAGTACTCTGTGTAACTCGTACTGATCGAGATGAAGGCGATTGGAAAGATGATAAGATGCACGGATTTGGGACCTTTCGGTATCAGTCAGGGGCGATCTACGAGGGAGAATGGACCGACAACAAATACGAGGGCAAAGGTAAATACAAATTCCCTGATGGGTCATCCTATGAGGGGGCATTTCGAGAGAACAAGTGAGGAGAGCATTTTCATCACACGTTGACGCCACTCTGAAGGATGCACGGATTTGGTTCTTTCACAGATCGAACAGGGTTGGAGTTCAAAGGTCAGTTTTATAACAATCTTGGCCCTGGGTTGATCACTTGGCAAAGTTGATAAATCTATACGGTGATCGTCTGACTTGCAAGATGAATAAAAGTGAATGAAGGTGTAGATTTATAGCATCTGATCTCTACTTGTGCAGCTTCTGAATCTCCTTCGCCAGATCCTTTGTGTCCTCGTTTTGGTTGATGAACATTGCGCAGGCTGATCGGTTGGCTGTCTTCAGTCCTGCCTCTATCAGAACAATTCTCTTCTACACCACCACTCACCAGCACTTCCGAGAACCTCCTTGCGTGGTAACCAGATGTAAGGAATAGACTTGTCCTCACACAAAATGGGGAGATGGGATATCACATCCACTGGGTATGCATTTCCTGCCAACACTACGATTCTATCTTCTGTCATCCAGAGTTCACACAGCTGTCTCACCCCTTCTGGTCTTTTCTCAGTCTCTTGCTCACTTCCTTCACTCCACGTCCAACCGTTTTTTCAGCTGGTTTACGCGTTATCTTCTGTTCACCATCATTCGCCTTGTATTCACCTGATGCCAGAGCCTTCAAGATCTTCTTCTGTAAGGCATCATTGGCCATGGGTGTGGCCAAGGGTGACACGTATTCTGTGCTCTGTGTATGATCAGTACCTCCATTTCACCACAGCTCGCAATCAGCTCACCGGCTCGACATCCTGTCCAGATGAGTTGTTTCTTTCATCGTTTGCACTCACCTTTGAGCTCTTTTTCGATTCCTCCGTTTTTCCCTTCTTTGAAGGTGTTGGTTGTGCCTTGGAAGGAGTCTTGCTCTTTTTGCTCTTCTCATCCTCGCTGCTGCTCTGTTATGTATCAGAAGATGATTCGTGTTCAGACCTAAATCATACATCATCTGACGAGGACTCCTGCTTCTTCTTAGAGGGCGTTTCGGCAGCTTTAGCTTTCTTAGCGGGGGTTTCCACTACCTTCTTAGTCTCCTCCTCAGAGCTGCTACTCTGGATTTGGTCAATCGAGGTAAGGTCAATGTTCTTCATTTCAGGACTCACTTCATCAGAACTTTCAGCCTTCCTCTTCGCCATCTTTTTGTTGATTCCCGTTTCTTTCGAGGTTGAAACTGTCTCGTTGTAGGATGCATATTCAAGAAATTACTCATTTTATTTTACATTTTTCAAGTGACATCCACGTGATGTAATTTAATTAAATAAGGAACCTAGTGGATTAGAATGTGTATTTTATTGTATATCAAGAGCGAGGGCCATAGACCTGCATGATGCTGGCAAAGAGGGTAAGGATGAGATTGGAGTTGACCTCTGCGATATCCTCGGGCAGCAAGAACACAGAGGGGCATCCCAATTTCCTCGCTGTAGAGATAAGAAGGTGCCACGTCAACAAGGCTCACCGCATGAGATGGCATACGAGGCATTCTGAAGCTTCTGCTCGGGGGTTCTTCCCATGGTGATCTTGGTATAATCGATTGATCCAGGTCTGCATGCAGTGAGGAGATCGATGATGAAGTGGCTGGTGGAGAGGCTCTTGTCTTTCAGGTCGGTGATGTTGATGGTCCTGCCAGTCGAAGCCACCTTCTCATTCGCCCAACGAATGATGGACTCCTCGGTGAGAGAGAGTCTGCTGGTGAAGTGTAACACATGATATCTCATCAGCTGCCAGATGACCGCTGAGCACAGTCAGATGGTTCAAAGGAGAGATGTTACCTAAGGACAACTTCTCTGTACCACCCTGGATCTCCACACCAGAGATGTTGACGATGGAGAAACCCTTCAGTGTGCTGCACAATTGAAGGGCATAGTTACAGTGCTCCACCTTGGTTGTGTCAGAGGCACAGAAGGAGATGAACAGAAAAGAGCACCTGCTGGAACTTGGATGGATTGACACGGTGAACTTTGCTCCAATTGACGATTCCAGGTTGAATCTTGTCAAGAAGCTGCAACAGTACCAATCCATCAGAGAGTGTATTCTTTGCTGTGGACATATCAATATATCATTCAATCAATGATGATAGATTAGATGATACAGAAAATGCACGATGGAAGAGATGATAGTAAAGATGACAATAGTGAATGGAGAGAGACGCACTGATGGATGTAAGCTGTGGGTCTACGCCGAGAGAATTGGCCCAATTGACGAAGGCCTTCTTCTCTCTTTCGGGAGTTGAGTTGGCAGTGCCACTGGGTACTGGTGCTTGTTGCGTCTGTCCCATCGAAGGTGAAGCACGGAATAACTGAGCCGTGAAGAAGGCGTTGGCACCTGCATCGTTGATCCTCCCTTTCTCTCTCCTTCTCACCTTGATTTCCACTCACGATGGCCTGTCCATCGATGAATCGACCAGGCAAGATCTTCGTGGACTTGGTGATGACAGCCTCGGCCCTATTCGAGATGACTCTCTGCCGTCGAGATGTTCCTCACCTCTGAAGTCGATCGGATGATTGCAGGAGGGAGAGGTCAGAGGACTGTGAGGGAGAGATTTGATTGATGAGATAGGTGTAGGCCTCGGAGTCACAGACGTCTGCTCCAAAGTTGCTCACTCTCTTTCCTACTCCAGCAGCACTGAGCTGTGAGATGATCAGTCATGCCAGGAGAAGGAGAAGAAAGGAAGAAACACCTGATAGTTGAACCATCTGAGCAACAGCTGGATGGGAGAGAGGGATTCTAACACATCGGGTGTTTCTCCAGGCAGCAATAATTGAGACAAATAGGGGAGTCTAGCTAAGCTGATTCCAGAGAGCTCACCGTTCTGTAGCAAGTCATCGGAGGTGTGGGAAGGAGAGATGACTCACATTGATGATGCTCCACAGGAGTTGTATGACGCGGTCTTGGTTTCCGCGCAGAACGGATGCGACTGATATCTTACTGACATCACATCCCAAGGCTGTGTGTATGTCATGACATGTGCATAGAGGATAGATGGATATAGGGATGAGAATAGATGACGCACATCTGGCAGAGTTGATGGCCAAATGGATATTCTCTTCGATCTGTCTGACGTTGAGGCTGTTTCCACTGTTGATCGTTCTCTCGTCTACAGTTCCCGGAGCCACTATATTCAGCAATTTGCTGTCTTGGTCAATGGAGGTCTGTCGATGTGACTCACTTGAATAAGACACCATCGGTAGCCAGCTTGAACAACTGCTGACCATCCGAGTCCACGGGGAGAGATCTTCCAAACAATGGATCGTTGCCCATTCTGGAATTGATATACCCCACAATGGCTTGCATCATCGCCCTCTTCTCTTCCGCTCCCATCGGTGGCACCTCCTCGACAACCTCTTCCACTGGAACACTTAAAGTGGCCTTGGACAGTTGAGCTTGTAGAGCCTCCACGTCCACTGGTTGAGCTGGAGCTGGTTGAGCTGGAGCTGGAGCCGTCTGAACTGAAGCTGGTTGAGGTGCAGGAGGCTGTGCCACGGGCTGAGGTGCAGGGGGTTGAGTAGGGAGTTGAGCTGGCTGAGGAGGAGCCTGAGAGGATTGAGATTGGTAAGGAGGCTGCTGCTGGGGAGGAAAGTCGTAAGGAGGGTACGACTGTGGTTGTCCATAATGTCCATCAAATGCGTGTCCTCCCAGGCCAGAAAAGTGGCTGCTGTCTTGTGCCTCAGGAGCGGCATCGTATCCGTGATTTCCTAATCCACTGAATTGAGAAGCAGATTGATCGTAGTTTTGGGTAGCAGATTGATTATAGTTTTGGGTTGCAGATTGATCGTAATTCTCATTGTAGTTAGGGACTCCCTGGAAATCACTCGAGTGGGTTCCTATTCAAATCAGAAAGAAGTATATGAAGACAGAAGTCAGGAAGTGAAAGAGAGGAGTACCTGTGTAGAAGGGTTGAGTGGGAGGAGGAGCATATGCATCTTCTGCTCGAGAGTTGGTTGAAGCTGGAGGTGGCTAACATTGCATCAGGTGAATGAAGTCAGAGATCCGGAACAGCTCACATATTGCGAAGAATAGTTTTGATCGTTGTAATAAGGTTGCTGATATGGTGCCTCTAGACATTGTAAGCGCTTATTGGTGATGATTAGAGATCAAAGACACACGCTGAGGTGGATACTGTTGTCCATACTGTAGACCACCAGAGGAATAGACAGCGGCATTGGGATCATACGCCGGCTGTCCAGGTCCATATCCAGGATAGTATTGAGTTTGTTGAGTATACGTTGTGGTTGTTTGAGGGGGAGGTGGAGGGGCATAGTAATATGTGGTGGTAGTTGTGACCACTTCAGTCTGGAGGATTTTATTCAGCATGAACGGAAGATATTCTTACCTTCGGATCGTACAAATGGTGTCCTCTTGGGTAGCCCATGTTGTTGTTTTTGTTTGTCTGTGACGACTGGGCTTTTTACGCAAAAACACAACCGACGAAACAAACAAAATTGTTCAGTGAATAAAATTCGAATTATGCGAAAAACAAGACAACCGAGGTATTACTATATTTACGTGAAATGTATCACCAGGGTGTGACCTTTCTATCCTCCCAAAACTTTCCATTGACATCTTTCAAATCGTCCAGAGCCAGAAAGACTGGCGTGTCGGCACCTGACTATCTCAGACGAGATGAACATGGACAATGACACACCTTCGTCGGGTGTCTTTGGGGCATTTGGGTTGTTTGATGTCATATCTGTCTGTACCCAACCAGGACAGCAACAATTGACCTTCACACCTCTCCCTTCTGCCTCCCTGAAATAGTCAAGTCGATTCTAAGCTCTCGTACTTACGCCACTTTGGATAGAGCGATAGTGAGAGCTGTCACACCCATCTTAGACACTTTGTATGCTGAAGATGGCCAACCCTCTTCCGTGTGTCTTCCTGCAGCTACATCCTCCGAGAACTTGGCCATCAGTTCCGTCACATCTTGAACAGACTTCACACTCCTGAACCTCTCAGCCAGCTGTGGGGATACAGTGTTCAGTTTTCCCGCCATACCTGTCGTACGATGAGTCAAGATCAGACAGAATACGAGAAGAGTGGAACGAGGATTACGCACTGGATACATTGATGATCCTGCCTTGAGGACGGATGAGAGGCAAGAGTGCTTTCGTTAAATCCAGTGTTCCGTAGTAATTGCATCCGACCGTGGTTCGAACGATCTGTGAGAAGTGAGAGGGGAAGGTTCAAATACCAACCTCGTTATCGAAAGCAGCACCCTTCGATGCGACGCCAGCATTGTTGATCAGGATATCAAAGCCATTGTGTTTTGCAAGTGTCTGTGAGAATCGCTGAATGCTTGAATGATCCATTGTATCCAATTGATGAAATTCTATTGATTCTGATAGTCCTGTACCTGTGTATAATAAATATAACAATGGTGGGACATAGCCACCAATCTCAGCTTTGGCTTCCTCTGTCGCGATTTTTCCTCTCTGCTCATCTCTTGCAGTGAGGTACACCAGCAGAGGTCTTCCATCAGAAATAGAAGAATTTGGATACCTCTTCACAACGTTTTTGACAATTGCTTTACCAATGCCTTTGTTCTAATTTCGATTATCTTTATAGGGGATGACTGTACTCACAGCACCGGTCACAATGATTACCAGCTTATTGCTCATCTGTTGTACTCTTCTCAAACTTTGTGATGACGTTCCCAATTTTATTATTATTTTGTTGAAACAAACACATCATGCATCGGGTCTTTGGAACTTCTCACAGATATCATGTGGTGACTCCACTAGGACAACCTCGCTTAGTTCAGGTTTTCGTTGCTCCGGCGTCGAGACGAGGAGTCAAGACTCTCATTCTGGGATTGGACATCAATACACGAAAGACAGGATTTTCTGTGCTTGATGAGTCAGGTCAGTCGCAGATGGAGTTGGATGGATTGAGAGTATGTAGGGCGCTCTGTGGATTGTGGAATTCTCAGCACAGACAAAGAGGAGGGAGTCTTCCACAAATCATTTTCCATACGAGAACAGTTGATTCAACTTCGAGATCGAGTGGAAGCGAGGTTGCGATCAGAGGTAGAGTCTGTTTGTGTAATCCAGCTGAAAAGAAGAAGCAAAACGACGAGATAAAGTGGGTCACAGGGGTAGAGGAATTTCTTCCAACTGCCACAGGAGGACATATATACAATATCATTACTCTCGCACAATTCAACACGCTGGTATCCTACGAGTGTAACAATGTCTTTGGTTTGCTTCCTGCAAGGCTGTCTGCGTACACGATGAGAAAGCACTTTGGAATCCCCACCAGAGCGAAAGACAAGACCGTCAAGAACGAGATCAAGAAGGCCGTGTTCGACTACATCAGCCAGAACGTACTGACCGAATACCCTTGGAAGAGGACGAAAGAGGGCAACATTCACATGAGCAATTTCGACGTTACGGATGCAGCCCTTGTCTCCAGCTACACTCTCTTCCTCTGGCAGACGGGCACCATCTACCAAACGGACGACAACAAGGTAACATTGAAGATCCGCTCTGATTGATCTTCAACCAACCGCGATTGTTCAGCAGAAGGTGAAGGGAAAGAGTGCAACACAAATACCAATCAAAGAGGAGGCAAAGGAAGAGGCAGAAGAGATAGCACAGGAGAAGGAGAAAGCCAAAGAGGGGCCACCAAGAAAGGAAAGAAGGAGACAACCGAGTAAATCTTTATAAAAGACAAAATCCAATCTTATCTTCTACTCTTCTTCTTGGCCTACATAACAGTCACTGAATCGTTCTTCTGTCTGCCTCACCTGCTCCTTTGTTTCGATCTTCCTCTTCTTTGGTGTCTCCACTTCCTCCTCTTCCTCTTCTTCCTTTTCCTCCTCTTCCTTCTTTCCCTTCTTTGGCTTCTCCACTTTCTTTGGTTTCTCTGCCTTCTTTGGCTTCTCTACTTTCTTTGGTTTCTCTGCCTTCTTGGACTTTCCCTTGGTCCCATCCTTCACTTGGCTTTCTTCTGCCTCCGATCCATCTGCGTCCTCCTCTGTCTTCTCCCTTTCATCTTCACTCTCTTCCTTCTTCCTTCTCCCTTGTCTCTTGGCTTTGGGTTTCTCTTCCTCTTCCTCCACTTCTTCCACTTCCTCCTCTTCTTCCTCTACGGGTTTTGTCTTGTTGGCTCCTCTAGTCTTCTTGGCTGGTGTTGCCTTCTTGGCTGGCGTTGCCTTCTGTTTCTTCCTTTCCTCCTCTTCCTCTTCGCTGTCTTCCTGCTTCCTCTTGGGAGTCTTTCCCTTCTTCCCTCCCTTCTTGGGTGTCTCTCTCTCTTCGTTCTCCTTCTTCTTCGCCGGTGTGGCCACATTCTTCTTCTTCTCGTCTTCCATGTTGTGGTTCACTACGGGTGCCAGATCCTCCAGATCGATTTGGTTCTTTCTGAACTGCAGACAGTCAGACCATCGAACGTGGATGCACCCACCATGATCGATTCGGCTTCCGTGGGGAGATTGTAGAGTGTGACAGGGAGAAACAGATCACCGGGGTGTGACTTGTTCTGCTGCCAATTTCTCTTATCGGAATGCTTGTTGACCAAGGAGAAGGCGATCTCAGAGAGGCGATGGATGTTCTGGGGGTGTCATTGAAGAAGGAGGGAATGGATCACCTGAGACATGGGAGAGATGACATCCTTGCAGGACATGATGCCAGACAGTAAGTTCCTCACAAAGGAGAAGTTGTCACCGGCACCCACCACCAGCAGATCGAGGAAGAAGCTGAGATAATGTACACCGACACTCTTCACTCTCTCCGGGTCTTGCTCAATCGTGGGGAGGTGAGCAATGAGGTGGATCAAGTGAGGAATGACGTATTCAGGAAGGATCTCCATCTGATTCCTGGGGTCAATCTTCGATGCATTGACTTTGTAGTATTCTCTTCGGAGCTTGATGCTGTGTTGCAAGATCTGCTTCGCCTGTCTCCCATCAGATTCCTCTGCAATGAATGGATCCTTCCTCACACTGCTCTGTACGTCTTTGTTTGAATCGGTAGCACAGAGCACAGGGATAGACAGGTATCGGATGGGTAATCGGAATGACTTCAATCCCTTGTTCAATTTGCTGAGGAATTGGATCTTGACCTCTGCATTTCCCTCCTACTCCTCGTCAGGATGATCAGGTTCTCATGGAATAGACTTCACCTGGATGACACCGGCAAGACGTTGAAAGTGCATCGGTGGGATCATGTCGTCATCGTGTCTTCGATGGCAGATGATCTTGATGATGGAGGATGCAGCGTGCAATCTCATCAGGTTCTTTTCCTCTGTTCTGTGCACATGTCATACAGTGTACAGATGAGCATGACTCACATGGCTGAACCATACATATCTCCATCTTCTTCGATGATCTTGTACAATATGGCCATCATCTCTGTCGGTGTCTTCTTTTGTCCCAGCACATAGTTCCTCAAGATCTTCACGGCCAGAATTTTGTATGTGATCACGTTCTTATTTTTCTTGCTCTGCGCATCGTCAGAAGGATCGATTGAGATGGCGTACCACTGAGGTTTTGAGTAGATCGACCAGGAATGAGATGACATCCTTCTTGTGCTCGGACTCTGTGAACATCTGGGGTGCCGTACGAACGATGGTAGCAATGGACACCAGCACACTCTCTACATGCTTGTTCTTCACATCCAGTTCTTGCTTCAATGTCTAGTGCTCATGTTATTTGTTATTCCTTCGTCCATGAGAGAGATCACCTCCAAGAGAGAGGCAAGTTGCACTTCTGGCTTCTTGAAGATTCGACTTATGGCAGTTGTGGCACATTTCGATTGGTGAGGCGAACCGTGGGAGCACATGTTGAAGAGGCTCGTTTTGAACTGTTTCGTGATTGCTGTCTCTGTGGTTTGGTATTCTGCTCCAATGTGAGAGAGGATGAGCACCGCCTTCTCCACGATCTATACTCGGTCATCATTGTTCGTGGTCAACAAAAAAAGCACCGTCTTGTTTTTGCTAGTGACGAGTGACTGAATTTGTTCCAGTGCATTCGCGAAAGTGGAAGGATACAGGGCTGAGATCTAGGACCTGTTGAGTGTGACATAATAAAAAATGTTCACCTCTCCCATAAGAGTTAGGTTATTCAGTTGCTCAGTATCGTTCTCCGTCTCCATCTGACATATCACTTGAACACTCTCGTCATTGATGATGCTGCACGCCAATCTGCGAGTGATTTTTTTGATGACTTTGTGCTTAGCGAGTCTACTGGACACGTCCTTCTTTGCAGAGAGGATGTCCTTGTACTTGGTGCTAGGATCCGTCATCAGCTTCAGCTTTTTGATGATCTTTTCGTCCTTCATTCCGTAGATGCTGGTAAAGCATTCCTTGTACGCCGCTACGGCCTGGCCCGTCAATTTGATACTCAGCGAAGCTGCCATCTGTCCTATCGGTTCTCCCTATCACACTTGGTTAGAGGTTTCGCTATCTTGTCACTACCTTCTCCTTTCTCTCCAAAAACTTTTGGAATTCCAGCTGGAATCTACTCCTCGTCAGGCGGAGAAGAGAAACATGTACTCACGCTCTCTTGTCTGAGAGGAATCGGATCAAGCTATTGAATGATTGATTGTTGCCTAGCGTGTTGTATATCTCGACGAATCGCTGGCTTCTGACGTTGGCTCTGGCTGTCGCTGATAGAAGCATGTCATCAAAGTATTTCTCCACCCTCGCCCTTCCATTTGGTCATTCCTCTTCTTATTCTAAACATCTCCACCTATCCTCATATTCTCCCGTCTTATAGCAGTTGAGAATCAAGGCTGGAATCCCCGAGATCTTATCCTGCACGCTCTCTGACCTTTTGTCTCTCAACGTAGAATATAGAGTCGATAGTTCTCTCATGGTCTTCGACCTCACTTCGGGCTAGTATCTCAATGTCAGCAATGAATGATTATCCCTTTTACCTTCTTATCCCTCAGTCTATCGAACACAGTATCAAGAAGACTCTTTGGGACTCGATCGATGTGCTCAGCGGCAGCATTGCAGACAGCCTCTACAGCCTTCATTCGAACAGTGACCACCATATCCTACAATCTCGATCATGATGGAAGAGCAATGGATTGACTTACCAGTATGTGGTTTTTTGTGTGCTCCAGTATGCTGTCGACAAGCTCCTCGTGCCCAGAGATAATGTGTTGCGAGAAGGCTGTCATGATCACTCGAATATCTGGATTTTTGTCGGAGTACATGGCTATGAACTGTTGATAGAGTGATTTGAATGACGTGGCAGCGGTTGACTTGGGTGCAGCGAAAAGTTTTGCCAAGAGTTGAACGGCCTTCGATCTTGTCTCAGCATCATCAGACTGTGAGGTGTCATTGTGGAATGAGCCATCCATCCGCTCACCTTCATTTCTCTCTCTAACTCCGGAACGATCCTACTCAAGAGAGAAGAATTGATTCGGTTCAGTTCGTAGATGAGCTCATGTACGTTCTTCTTCAGCTCGCTATCGGAACGTTTGATGTCAACAACAAGCTGGGTGATGGGACCCTGTAGCTTCTGCTGACACCGATTCACACAGGTTTGAGCAAGTCTGTGTCCCACAGGGTTCTCCGTCTGATCCACTGTTATACAGTGATTCAAAATTGATATTCACTCTGTATGGAGACACGAGGTGGATCAACAAGGCATCCAAAAGAGGCTGTGGCAGAACTTCGGCTTCCTCGATGATGGTGGTGATGATGTCCACCATGTGTGTCTTCACAGCGTTGTTGTGTTTTGCGCTGTAGGTAGTCACAACCAAAGTGATCCTCCGGGTCACCTTATGATACGAAAGAACAGTTGAATGACCTCTGTGAGAATAATGGCCTCGTCATCGATCACACAGGCCAAAGCGTACGCTTTGACGATAGCGAGCTTTTCCAATAGAGTGTAAGTCCTGTTCCATAATTTCGACTCTGTATCTTCTAAGGCCTCTAATTGTTTGGCGAATAATTTGAACATTTCCTAGTGACAAGAAATCAGACGAGTCCATCACATGAACCAACCTTCAACTGGTCATCGTTGTATGGTGGCTCTGGTGCATATATGTGAATGATGCTTGCCAGGCAATCTGCTGTGAGGAGACGAACATCCTTGTCTTTGTGTTGGACGAGGAAGTTTTGGATGAGAGATGCAGCACATCCTTCTAATTTCTGTTTCTCGGGAGTCTCTTGATCTACTGTCTTCAAATATCCAGACAATTTCTGCAATATCTTGAGTCGAAGCCATCGATCTGATCTCACCATCAATTTTTGGACCAAGTCTTCTTTAGAGACATTGGGAGAAAGAAAATTAGGTTTTAGGAGTGTCTCTTCCTTCTCCTTCACTTTTTCCTTCTGCGACATCGATGGTTGTCTGTTGTTTTTGAACGATGGTGCCGAAGGGCGCGGGAATTTTGGCGGGAAACAAGCACTCTTTTTCGGACGTCAGGTGTTGTAGTGCATTTCTCTACAACCCACCTCAAACAATAAATTCTGAACGCGCTTTGTGCATTCAACGCGGAAATATCTTCAAGACACGATAACTTACGGATCCTGCAGAACCTCTGGAGAAAGCTACGATGTCTCGATGAAGCTAGCAGAAGCAGGCGTACGACTGCTTTTTTTCGACAAAGAAGCAAGAGATTAGATGAAATGGCGAAGCTGAAAGCGAACGAGATCGAGCTCGGAGATTGAGTAACGCATAACGATGGAACGGAGAGGGGACTGCTATCGTGTAGATGTATACAGTCCGCTTAGATAGAGGACTGCCATTTCCATCTGGATATCTCGTTGCTATCTTCAAAGTGTTGATATGCATAATTGATACTATCTGTGATCATGGACTGCAACTTCGATAGCAGGGCTTCCTTGCCAGAGACCTTGATATCGTCAATCAATTATGATGTTTTTCATTTTATATCTCACATTGGACTTTGTCTTCTTGATTGCCAACTGAGCTAGATGAAAACGAGAGATCTCATTCAGAATGGTCATCATGAAAGGGGTGGTAGTGGTTCCATTCTCTTGATATCCTCTCACATGAAATCGTTGAGGTTGATTTCTACCATGGATGATGTGATGAACTGCAGATGTGTAGCCATGAAATGCGAAGACTACCTGTGCTGGTGAGTGATGACTCATCATGTGACCCCACCTCAACATCGTCGAAGAAGAGTTGATTGAACCTCTCGTCTCTCATACCATGGGGGTGTTGATCTGGGTGGTAGAGGGACATCAGATCCACTACGTTGACAACCTACGGATATTACTCGTACATCACAGGCACAGGTTGTCTCACCTGAAGTTTCAATTCAGGAGCATTCTTGTGTAACCAATCAACAGCTGCAAGCAGTTCTTGTGTGGGGATATCACCAGCAGAGGCCATGACAATGTCAGGCTTTCCATTCAGTCCCTTGCTATTGGCCCATTCCCAAATGCCAGCACCTTCGTGGGATTATTATCTACTGTGCAGAGAAATTCACCGGCAGCACAGTGCGCGATGGCATCTTCCATATTCAAATACTGCAACTGGGGTTGTTTGTCGATGATGATCGTGTTGATGTAGTTTGTGGAGCGGAAACAATGATCAGCAACGGACAACAGGCAGTTGGCGTCAGGGGGTAAGTAGATTCTGGCGACAGAGGACTATGGCAGGATGAGAAGATAGCAACTTGATGGAATTCACCTTCTTGTTCAGAATGACATCCATTAAACCTGGTCCTTGATGGCTGAATCCGTTGTGGTCGTTTCTCCAACACGTAGATGTTAAGAGGATGTTGAATGAGGGTATGGGTTTCCTCCACGGTAGCTCTCTGAAATCACATCATCATGGTGAAAATGGAACATGCTCAAGACATGACTCACTTGATGCACACCTCGAGCCATTTAGCGTGTTGAGCAGCCATGCTTCCAACAATCAAAGCAAACGCTTCGTAAGTAGCGAATAAACCGTGTCTTCCGGTCAAATTGTAGCCCTCCAACCATCCATGGCACAAGTGCTCCGATAAAACCTCCATCACTCTTCCATTGGGGCTCACCTATGAGTGATCATCAGCAGTTTATCCTGTGCAGACCAACCTTTTCATCGTTTTCCAATATTTTGGAGACAAGGCAGCGGTCCTGTGTGTCAAAGACAGCTCCCAATTTGTTGCTGTTCGTCTCATCGGGGCAGAAGAGTCTGAAATTGGTAGGATTCTCCGCGTAGATGTCTCTCATCAACTCGCCGAGCTTGACTGTAGAAGGCTTCAGCTCAGAACCAGGGGCTTTGACTTCGTAGGCGTATCTCTTGAAGTCTGGGATCTATATGCCATCAATGACGAGAGATGATGTGAGCCAACCTGCAGAGGAGTGATCACTCCCGTGTTTCCCTTAGCTCCCATTCTTCGCTCTCCTTTGGGGGCAAACTCCTTCAATCGTTGCTTCAAGTCACCCTCGCTCGTGAAGTGCTGATCAGGGTGGTAGGACTTTAACCAGGACTCCAGCAGCCTCAAGTGTTCCTCAGAGTTTCGAACCTCGGTGAGAGGCACCTAGATGAAGTTAACACAGAAATGTCAGGTGAAGTCTGACCTGATGGGAACGGAAAGTTCCTTGGACCTGCTTTCCATCCACCACTACAGGCCCGGTCCAACCTTTGGGTGTGCGGAGGACAATCATGGGCCAAAGAATGTCTTCCACTGTCTTGCTCTCTCTCGCCTTCTTCTGAATCTCACGGATGCGATCAAAGATGATATCGAGAGTTTTGGCCAATAGATTGTGAATCATCTTCGGGTCGTCACCGGCGACGATGTGCACCTATCTCCCTCAGTGATGGATGTGAGAGGATCTCACGTCATAACCGTGTCCTCTGAAGAGTGAGCTCAATCTCTCGTCAGAGTACCTGGCGTACACTGTAGGTCCAGAGATCTTGTAACCATTCAAGTGGAGTATGGGAAGCACCGCTACTGCTGTCAGACGTGGCTACCTTCCTTCTCACCTCCGTCGCGGATTGGATTGAGGAAATTGACACATTTCCATGATCCCTCCAAGGGACCTATCACAGTCAATCACAGCCCTCTCAGTCGTCTGTCACCCGTCTCAGCCTCTCCGTCACCGACCACAGTGGCTGCTATGAGATTGGGATTGTCGAACACAGCTCCTAGTCTGGGTCAGCGATCGTTACGGAAACGCAACTCACCGAATGCATGAACCAGGCAGTATCCCAGCTCACCACCTTCATTGATTGAGCCTGGTGTATTGGCGGAAGCGTGAGAAGGTATACCCCCAGGAGTGGAGAATTGTCGGAAGAGAGCCTTCAGACCAGCAGAATTCTGAGTGATCTTGGGGTATACCTATCCCTTTCTCAATTCTCTTCTTCTGGCCTATTTCGTCACCTCAGAATAGGTGCCCTCCATGTAAGTTTGAGCTACGTTCGCTGGGCCACCGTGACCTGGTCCTGTGACGAACAGGACGTCGAGGTCTTTCTTGCGGATGACTCGATTCAAATGGGTGTACACCAAGTTGAGACCAACACTGGTTCCAAAATGACCCAATAGTCGTGGCTTGATGTGATCTGCCTTGAGAGGCTCAGAGAGGAGAGGATTCTCTTTCAAGTAGATCTGGGCAGTGGAGAGGTAATTGCTGGCCTCCCAATAAGATTGAACATCTGCGTCGCTAGATCAGTAATCAAAATGAGAAAGTAGGTTTACCTTGATACTCCTCATCTGGGAGGTAAGAGGTATCCACCTGATTTTTGGTCTCGAATTGTTCGTCTATTTGTTGCCTTGCGGCAGATTCAGTCGTCATGCTTGCGTTTGATTTTTGTTGCTTGCGGTGAAGTGGTCCACCTTCTTGCGTATGTTTCGAGGCGGAGATTTCATTGGATTGGTTGATCTTTAAAGTTCGAAAAAATTACTTTTTTTGAATACGAAATAGGAAATGGCGCTTCATCACTTCATTCTCGGGCTTCAGAGTGGTGTGTGTTGTTGAGACTCTCTGAGCTTACAGGCGTTCTCAACAAAGATGTTCTCCTGGCGTTGATTTGAAACATTCGGAATCATTGCTGACAAAGGACGTAACATTGGATGTTGAGTGGGGTGATGGACGGTTTTCTCTGGTGAATCTGTTGCTTGCAACTGAATAGCCAGACTCCTATTCTTGAATCGATCTGTCATGCGCCCTGATATCATTTGCAGAATCACACACTACCTACACAAGAATTCACGAACTGATCACGCAGTATCACGAAATACCCTACGGCCTCACGAATAGATCCAATCTACTCACGCATTACCTCACCAACGCTTCAAACAAACCCGTAAAAGTAATAATTGATGTGAAACTGAACACAGACTTTGGAGAGGTCCTCTGACACCACACAACACAGTGAACAACTGTTTTCTAGTAGACGAGAGAGGAACCATAAACAAAAGATGAGAACAGAAAGAGCCACTGAGTGAATGCAGAAACAACAACCATGGAGTCGATTCCATGAGATCAGATCTACCCAGAATCGTCTCCAAAGAAACAGATGCCCTATGCAAACCTCACTCAACGAATTGTAACAGAGACTATATTATCGAAAACACCTCAAAAAATGACAAGAGCCCTCCCAAAGAAAATCACTCTAAATCAATGTATTTTTTTGATTTATCTCTTCCATCAATCGATGACTGTTCTGTGGTTTGATAGACTTCTGTTCCAATACATTACAAAGCGATACTCCTCTCTACTGCAAGAAATGTGACAATACCCCAACAACAGATGACCTCAACAAACATCATCTGGGCCGAGAGACACACCATCCAGAGACTGGAGACATTGATTTCAATGAATTGGAGCAGTGCCAGACAGAGAGGAGAAGATAAACTCTTCTACTACAGAGAGTACGAGAAGAGAGAGAAGAGGGCATCACAAGAGAGCCCAGAGGAACACCACATGTCAACTCCCAGAGGCCAATTTGTCTCCTTCTCGGCAGGTAGACCATGAGACTGTAATGCAGATCTTAATAAATCAACACAAAGAATGGCTAGATGAGGTAACAAGCTGCAAGAACCTTTCGGTAGAGGGTGACTGTTGTTTTTGTAATCTTTTGCATGTATCATTGAGAAAATACTCATACTTGGCCATATTTTCTACACCAAAAATATCAAACATATAGATAACAATCAATTTCAACAACTAAGGGGTCATGACACTCCCCACCCCCAATGGACTCAGGAACACTACACCACCCAAGCTTGCTGCTATCTACCTGTGCACAGATGTCCAGAAGGATTGTCATATCCCCTTGCAGTACCTCGATTCACATATATCTCTTTCGCTACTTTCTTTCGGGTCTCCCCACTGGATTGCAGAAGTCCAAAGTTATCAGTTGGCCAGCAATGGCTTAGTAGCCCCTAACAGGGTCAAACTGATATCTGAATAAAACCAAAACCTGAAACCTGCTGAACCTGAACATTACAAAGCGATACAGTCCCAGTGACAGATCAAAGACAGAAGGTGATGCTATTGGGACAGAGAAGGAAAGGTGAGGAGAGAAGTAAGAGAAGAGAGTCAAGAGACCAACACATTTGGCAAATAAATGAGCAGAACCATTTCGAGAATCACATCCATTTGAATGTTGAGATTTTCAGCAACCATTGCATTTGTCAAATTCTCTGCAAGATTTTCCAATCAATGCCCGAAATGGAAGTGTGTCAAATCATGAATTACTTCGCATTTGCAGTAACCTTAATCGGACCATTGAGAAAAAACAAGAATGCGTAGGAATCTGCAAATGCCAAAGTGGCTGTAATTAAAGAAGTTTTACGACCTTGTTGATTTCTTATGCAGAAATGGTGAAGCAAAATGCATTTAGAAGGATATGACAAACTATGTATGTTATTTTTAGAAATGTTTGTCTCTCAGCCAGGTGTTGGGTACTACTAATTCAAAATACAGTAAAATATGCCAAGAATTGAGCTGTCCGCGCACGCGCAGTGAGTAATAATTTGGGATTTCTGTGATTTTTTTTTGATTTTTTTTTTGATTTTACATAAACTTTTCTTATATGAGGACCGCACATGCGCGGTCTGTTGTATCTGTCAATTGGCTCTGATGTATTAGCAAAGATCTTTCGATTTCGTTCCATTACCTGATTATCAGATATGATTTTGCAAAACAATATGACATGTATCAATTTTGATAGAATTTGGCATTGTGAAATGTAAGATTGTTAGAAAATCAAAAGGAGACAGCAAGTAGTTGCAAAAAAAGGTGCTCGTTTTTTGAGCTATTAGGTTTGTATATTCTTGTTTTCTCTCAATGGTCTGATATTAGTAACCTGTGCAATCATTCACCATTGGATGGAGAATACTACTTGCCACCAGGAATAACCAAGACAATTCTGCACGAAACATATGCTTATGACCTCTCCCAGATGGCTGCTGGACCCACCCCCTACAAGTATGATATGTTTTGCAAAATTCTGAAGAAGGATTTCCCTCATCTACACAAAGCAAAAGACACATTTTAGGCCAAATGTGATTTGTGTGTGCGATGGATCTCTCCAGAAACAAAAGGTGATGGCAGTCTCATTTCATATGCTGTCATCTATAGCCCTACTGCCTGCAGACTATGCTGCATTCCGAATAGAATATCAGGAACATCTCAAGATGCAGGTGGTGAGAATCTGAATAGAATAAAATCTGATATATTTGCAGCTTCTTCGCACATTGTATGCCAATCGAGCCCTGTATTCATCACTTCATCCTACTGAAGTATGGTGCATTGCTGTAGATTTTGCCAGTTCTCAGCCGTGTTTGCATCGACACCCCAATCCAAAGGAGTTTGATGCCATCAAGACAAACCTGAAGTTGTGAGCAGACATACCATATGCTGACGTCGGCACATACATCTTGATCATATGTTGACGTTGGCATATGACTTTTGATATTATATCAGTTTCAGTACATCTTATATTGACTGTTATATAACAACAGATGATCTGTGGATTGATAAATCATGGTACCAACACAAAAGAGTTGCACTACATCACACATGCATATTCCCATGATAGCTCTTTGACACTGAGTATCCCACAATCATCTGATGGGGCAGTTACATATTCACAAGCACCGAGGACACAAGATACAGTTTCAAGTCGACAACTCTGGCAAAGACAACAAAAATCGATGGTTTTTTGCATATTGTGCAGTGAGTGAGGTTTGTTCACTTTGTCTGATCACTCAGCTCCTTCTTCACATGAAAGTAGTCAAGATAGTGGAGATACTTTCCTGATGAAAGGCCAACACCTGTCAGGACAGCTCATATGTCAAATTAGCTACCCCAGTTTATCATCTCATTTTCAACAGTCATATATTGATGATGGGTGTGAGGCTGACAAAGAAATCTGAGATTCAAAGTCATGATGCAGAGAAGATTGACACTACATTGTACTCTTGAAGGAATTAATGGAATTTGAGACTTATTTTTGTCATCATGAGTATACAGCTGAAATGTTGACATATAACTGCAAAAGTAGAAAAATGGATATTTGTTCAAATCCCCAAATTGTTGCATTCAGTCAATGAGTTAGTTTGACCGTAATCTGCATATTTGTCCATCTCTCTTTCTTTTTTTCTTTTTGTGTGTGTAAATAAATTAGAACAAAAGATTGGCAATTAATTTACCTCCTGTTTTGAATATATAGTCTGGTGTTGATGTTACATTCTCTCTGATATATGAACAGCTTGCTGGTGTATCAGCTTCTTTGTTGCCCTTCTCTGTTTCTTTATATCTCTTCCAAATTTTTGATTGTTCTGTTTTCTTCTTTGTAATCATGTTGTCAATTATTGTTGGCATGTGATCTAACATGCAAGACTTTGTTGTGAGACCTTCTGCCTCTCGTCTCTCAATTGCTTGTTATGTCTATCTTTGTATTGCCATTCTTTTATGTTTGTAAGGTTTTCTCTTTTTGAAGTACAGAAAAGCATGCTATTGAAGCTGTCTGAATATATTGTGAGATTGTGGGCAGCATGTTTATAGATCTGATGAGAAAATGCATACCAATATTATATTTTAGATGAAGTAGAAATGCCCAAGCAGCATTGTGGAGCTGTACCGAGATTGCGAGCTGTGTTCAGTGGTATGATGATACAGTAAGAGTGATAATAGGATGGAGATATACTACAAATATGTATGATTTTTGTTCAGGTTTAGGTTCAGGTTATATTCAGATACTGATTCGAACCTGTTAAGGCTACAAAATTACGATACCTTTGAACTCTGTTTCGGGTTTGTGATCCTTTGGTTCCTTGTCCATACTGATTCATCACAATTTGTCCCTGATGCCGGCATTCTTCAGTTGCTTCTGTATGTTGTTGATACAATCCTGCATTTTCCTAGTCTTCAGCTCGAGCTGAGAAAACTGGTCTTTGCTTGTAGGTCGACTTTTCATATGCCGAAGGATAAAAGCAAGCAGCCTAAACCCACTTCCTGTTCCAAGCCCACAATGGACATCTATCACAATGGATTTCATTGTGGCTGATTGCGTGACGCAATCATGTTTGTTGTGGATTGTTTACAAAAATGGCCCATTTCACGGCATGCACCACAAGCATTACATCCGAACAGATGTCCTTATTCTTCATTGTATGGACACCACACTTTATTGGGGTTGCAGATAAATGCAGAATGTGTGTATCTTGTTTATTGATCATTCAGTAATGACTCTCTCCACTGAAGAGCAACGGTTTTCCTACCACAAGCATTACATCCAAACAGACGGCCTAACGTCATATTTCTTGACGGGGAATGAATAAAAAATTCCAAATTGCAGAAAACTGATGACTGACTGAGTAGGGGAAACTCTACGTTGTAGGGTTTCTGATGTCATTGGACTGTCTGTCATGCACCACAACGGTAGTGAAATCTTGGGTGAACGACCTGAAACATCCCATCCAACTCACAATCACCGTACTCCTCTGAAGAAAGTGAGTCGACTCATCAGTTGACATAGACATAACAAATGAAACGTGACAAGCTATCACTGTCAATTCTACAACGAAGATATATAACAGATGGGGTGATGTCAACGTTACAACTGTTGTAGACGAACCACCTAACCAGCTTCTCTGCGGGCATCTTGAAACCAGCTGCAGTGGTCAAGTCAGACAGTGAGATGTACATCAAACAGTGTGTCGGATTCTCGCAAAAGTAAAACGGTTATTTTATTTTCTCACCAGTTTGGCGTTAGTGGTAGAAAAATCTATTGCAAAGAGGGACAAGATGTGGAATCTGACATTGTTCTGCGGGTGGGTCTCCAGTTCCACACTGACATTATTGTTAAATTCCAGAAAGGTCCTCACATTATGTAACATTTGCAGCAACCAATAAGGGTACAATCTTTATTTTGTTGGAGAAGTACACGTTGTGAAACTCAAACACTGCTCATCTTCTAAATACTACTTTCATGACACCTAATGATCGTGAGGAATTGCAGGAAAAAGATCTCACCCAGTTTGCCTTCCACAAATCCGTTCTTTGGATTGTCGTCTTTGGCAAAATCCTTAGGTAGGAAATTACCACTGCAGACATCGTCCCTCATTACACCCATACTCTTATACGCAGCAGCAACTAGCTCACTGCAGAAGAACGAGTCGTGATTGTCACACAAGTTACCATTGAACAGAGCTCTGAGCAACTCCCCACTGACTTTGTAAGGTCTTCCTGTGGGTTTCAGTGTCGACTTTGGATCCTACCACCTTCAACTGCCCTGCAGAATGATAGGAGATTCGTCATATTCTTCTCTGTTCGATTTGATACACACAAACGTCGGAAAGCAATGGTGGATTCAGCAATCTCATAGTAATATTGAAGTCTGCGATGAAGTCGAAATAAATTCACACCTTTGAACATCAGGGCAATGGACAGAATATCTCATCTTTGATATGGACGATAATGGATGGGATTCGTGTGATGATTGATGATATCAGCATGAATCACCGTCAGGAATGGCCTCTGCAAGATTCAGCTTCGCATCTTCGTCTTTGACAATGATGCCACAGTGATCCCAGTGGGACCAAGTGAGAAGACGAATACCAGGAGATTGAATATAGTTGGTGGACAGCAACACCACATCTGATGCCGTCAGCACATCTTCTCCTCTCTTCCTCACCTCCTGCATCCAGACGGATATGGAAGTGTTTCACGGGCTCTCCTAAATAACTCAACATTCCCTATCTCCCCTCAATCGAATATTGCAGGACAGAACACTCACTATCCCATTACTTGTCTTCTGCATGAGCACATTCAGTGTACAAGAACCGTACTTTCCAGTCAATTGCAGTGATACGTGTTTTGGCTCCTCCTCCTCTTTGAGATCGATCTGAATCTCACTGTGACCAATGATCTCTCTTCTACCAGATCCTCTGCGCAGAGGATCCGCCTGTGAACCGCTGATGAGTGTTACATCAAACATTGTTGGCTCCTCTAATGTGCTGTGCGTGTCAGATTCCAGAATTCATGGTTTCTCTCACAAGGTGGCATCGTCATTCCAAGCTGGATTATGCATGTCGCTGCAGTAGCTGGTGTAGTAAGGAACAGTACCCACACCCATGGAGATCTGCGTTTAAGTCAAACTGTGAATAGAATACTGACAACCACCTCTACAAAGAGCACTTTGGCTGCCTTAGGAAGAGTGCAGTTGCCATCAATCCCAATCACGATTAAATCGACGACGGTTTTAGTCATCGCCGACAATGATGAACCGTTGGTGAATAATCTGACCGATCTGTGGTGACTCTTGAGAAGATCTGGTCGTTGAATAGCACATATGATCCAGGGGGACCAATGACCTCTACGTTATACCACTCAAGTGATTGGTGGGCTATAGAGAATATTCGCTGTTTCTCTTGAGGTCGAGACCTCTACGTTTGTTTTCGTACTTTTTTTAAAAACGGGATGTTGGCCAAAATCGAGTTAACACTTCTCAACTAACCGTTTTAGCTTGTGAATTTGATCTGTTGACTGCAGTGTCTTCATGCCGAGACGATTAAGTTTTACATCTGCTCAAAGATAGACACCATGTTGCAGGCGAACACATTCCGATGGAAGAACAAGTCATCCAAGAACGACAACGAGTCTTCTGTCGGTTACAAGAGTTTAACCAAGACGACGGTGTCTCTGGTAGAAGGTACCGCGAATTGACGATTTTACATGCATGACACTGGATCGATGTGACGAGAATACCGTCGGATGACAAGGTGGTAGAGCGGCTGAACATTGCTTGACTTCTGATGTGGCTATCAAGTAATCCCTCCGTAACGTTCACCTGAGTTGTCTCTTTCCACAATGCCCAATGTCATCACATCATTGACGAATGTATAACCAACGTACAAGAGGAGAACGTTTCATTCTTGGACTCAAGACCTTTTGGACGAAGACACGAAGAGAACTTTGATACCATTCATATCGTAATCCAATTGTGGCGGGGAATATCGAGCGGTTTGCTTTGTGGTTTAAAACTTTGCAGCCTGGATGGAATTATATGAGACACAGTGGCTGATTATCACATATTATCGATCTCACCTCCTGAGGATCTCTTGAGCAACCAATCTGACGGTCTTTGTATTGCCACTTCAGAGTGTTTTCAAACTTCCTTCAGAGCTAGTTTTTTCATGCTCATCTAATGCACATCACGTCTATCCGTTTGGATTGTTGCAGAAGGGGCAAGAAATGACCAAGAAAACTCCAGCTATACGGCGAGAAAGCTGCGACGGCGAGTATGTTTGAAACTTCGTGTACCACAACGGAATCTGATCCACAAGGATAGCAGCTCATATATAGAGCTGGTGGATGGCTGCCTTGCCAGTGTGATCCCAGGAGTTGTTGTTTGCGGTGTCACCTTTTCCGATGAAAGGTTGATAAGGTGTGGACCACCAAATTCCGAACGAAAAGATTCATTTCAAAGATGACTGACTCGCATCCATACCACAAGGGAAAGAAGATCGAGGACTTTTATGAGCTCGGTGAGATCTTGGGCAGGTGAGATTCTCCTCTCGTTGATAGATTCTTACATGTTTAAGAGGTTCCTTCTCCGTCGTCCGCAAGGGCAGGAGCAAGGCCAACAAGAAGTACTATGCCATCAAAATCATCCAGAAGAAGTCTGTTCGCACCGAAGTCTTAGAAAGAGAGATTACCATTATGCAGAAGGTAGTAAAATGAAATCATCAGGACTAATGCGAAGCAGCTGGACCACCCTCACGTGCTAAAGATGAACGAAGTTTACGAGGAGGAACGTACCATCTCTATCGTTCTAGACATTGTCACCGGAGGGGAGCTATTCGAGAAGGTAAGAGAGGAGATTCATGGTGTCGATATTCGCTTAAATCCGTTAGGTTGTCGAACGTGGACATTTCACAGAGCAGGATGCCTCCGCCATTGTCTCTCAGATCGTCGGTGCTGTGGCCTATCTTCACTCTCAGGGTGTTGTTCACAGAGATCTCAAGGTGATTCCCTTTGTCCGATCAGCTTCGACTCACAATTTTAACAGCCAGAGAATCTTCTGTGTGCCAACGACAGCAGCAAAGTGAACATCTATGTTTCTGATTTCGGTCTGTCTAGGATCTTCAGCGATGGAGACTTCCAACAGATGTCCACTCAGTGTGGCTCTCTGGAATACTGCGGTGAGTTGTCTCAGATCTCTCCTTCTCGTCTCACTCTTCGTCAGCACCCGAGGTCTTGTTGGGAAGTCCGTACGATCAGAGCGTAGACATGTGGTCCATCGGTGTCATTACTTACATCTTGTGAGTCTCTCTGTTCATCCTCTTCCCACCTATCCCTCTTCTCCTACACGTGTCCCTCTTCTCCCACACGTGTCCCTCTTCTCCCACACGTGTCCCTCTTCTCCCACACGTGTCCCCCTTCTCCCACGAACCATCTGATCTAATACCTCACAGACTGACGGGTTACTTTCCCTTCTTCGATCCCGACAGGAACCCTGCTGTGCTCTTCGACAAGATCCAGAACGTGGCTTACGATTGGGAGGACTGTCCGGAGGTGAGACACTCTCGTGGCCTCGCTGACACCTCCAGGTCAGCGTGGCGGGAAAATCGTTTGTGTCCGAACTGCTCGTGTACGATCCCAAGAAGAGGATGAGCGCCCGTGATGCGTTGAAGCATCCCTGGTTGAAGGCGAGGGATGATCTCTGTCTCTCCATCTCACGTCAATAGGGAGAGAAGTTGTCCAGCGATAACCTCAACAAGGCCTTCGCCAACATGTTGAAGAACATCATCAAAAAGAAGAAGTGAAGCACTCGTGCTCGATGATCTCTGTTATGAATAAATAATCACTGTCCGATTCTCCTTCACTCGAGTCCCATCTTCACTCGACGTCTCTTCAAAACAGCTTTGAATCAAAATTTTATACATTTCGTCACGTAGTGTAATCCGATGTCAAGCACGGAAATCCCTCCTCATCTTCTCTGCTCTTGTGGTGCTGTGACGCCCAGTGATGAAGGATGCCATTGACGTACGAGACGATGTTATCCGGTGACAGACCCAGTGGGTCTGTCCTCTCTGCGGCCATGTCGATGCTCTTATGCTGTCTCTCGTTCAGTTTTCCTTGATGCGGTCTCTCACCAGTTCTTCCGTAGAAGATAGAAAGGTGTGACTCTCTTGCAATGTCACGGAGCGGACAAGAGAAGGCCAGTCCATGCAGCCAGGTCCCATCAACTTTGTGGAATCGATATCACCCGAGTGAACGAGGTGACCATATTCGACCATACATATCTTCTCGTTGTTATCTAACCACATCACTCTCCTCCTCAGCTTCTGACCGTCGGCCGTTTGAGCGTAGAAATACTTTCGCTTCAGACTGCCTGTAATATCTTCAGTCGTGTGGGAGAGATAGAGCTGAAGGGGGGACAATGAATGTCAGTGATGATGGATTGAATGATCAGAGGACAGGACCTGGATGATACGTGACCCTGCTGGACTTCCAAATGTACCCATCCTTATTCCCCGAGGGTAAGAAACTCTCCTTTCCACCGTAGACGTAGCCGTACACGTTCT
The DNA here is from genome assembly GCA_003024175.1 of Planoprotostelium fungivorum. NCBI lineage: Eukaryota > Evosea > Variosea > Cavosteliida > Cavosteliaceae > Planoprotostelium > Planoprotostelium fungivorum. The sequence goes on along the minus strand of MDYQ01000029.1, from coordinate 5,065 downwards.
GAGGATCTTGGAGGAATTGTGGTGGTAACTTCAATCGGGTGAGGGAGAGGTGCTCTGGATTTCGCGATACATAACGTAGTGTCTCTTCGATGAAACTATCCCATTTGCTTTTAGGCCACCGTGTGGGGACAGGTGGAACCTCAGCAGGAGGAGACGGCCCAACAGCTTGGTTCGGAGGGCAGCTGACGAAACTGAAACCGATCTTGAGTAGAGGCGAGAGCTGATGAGGTCAGTTCTGTGGAAGGTGATTCAGATTGAGACAGTGACGTTCACCATTTTGTATTCAGAATGAAAGTAGTAGTTGGACATGGGACCTTGTCGACCGTAACTGGACCTGCCGGTGGTGACGTTCAAATGTGTTTGATAGATTTCCTCCTCATCTACGACATTCTCTGCGGGGATACACAACTCGTCTGCGTATCGACTGAGGATAGATGCGCACGTTTCATCATCTCACCACTCCTCTTCCCTCTCAACATCGATGGATGATCCACATTCCCAAAGCTGACGGCCATGGCTGGGTTTGCGGCGTAGAAAGTGAACGTTTTTGATTCAGGTTCGAACTATGAGGGTCAAATGGGTGAGAAGACGAGGAAGTTACGTTGCTGACGATGAAAATGAGGAATCTGAGGCCCAAAGTTCGATTGATGAGATCATCTTCGATTGCATTCGACAATAAGCTGATTTCATCTGCTGGTCCTACGAATGTGAGTGAAGAATGTTTCTAATGCTAAATCCGAAGTAGAAGATCTACCATGTCTAAGGAAGCTCGCTGCAGGTGTGTCGTTGTTTTGTAACTCTTTGGCAGTCAAAATGACATAAGGCTGTCCTCCCAAGCTAGTCCTCTTTAACCTGCTCCTGTCAGAAGATAATGCGATTATGTGTTGCACTTGATGTTAAGATCTTTCTCGTGGATCCGCAACACTTCTGTTCGAGACTTCCCTCTGCTACAGACAATATTGACGAGATGCCAAAGTCTTCTGCTCACTTCACTACGCATATCGGATCAACGATTTCCATCGGCATCACATCTTCACCTCCCAGCACTCTGTAATAAGATCTCAGACAGTATTCTCCCTGCCTCTTCGTTACTGAGGACTATTGCTGGATGAGTGCCTCCGGAGAAAAGGATCGTTGCCTTCTCTGTCCCCATGAAGAGCTGGAAGGCCATCTCCCTCTTTCTGACCTCATGTGCGCTCATTGGCAGTGTCGTCTTGGTGCCCACATAAATAAAATCTGGCTAATCGGAGTATTTGCGTGGTATAGAGGAGAGAATATCTTTGTTCAAGCAGAATGGTTATAGCCAACTCTCCTATTTGTCATCGGTTCGTGCGATCGCGACGACGACCAACACGTTCTTATTAATGTCAGCACAGGATGATTACATCAAGCAGCAAACCTTGGAGCTGATGATTGACCCGTCAGGGAGAGAAGGGATATGGAAGATGACGATGTCCGTCATCTTCTAACACACCTCGACTGCCTGCCGTAAGACAGACCGCGATGAAAGAAGCCAGCAGTATCCCCGCCCTGACTAACGAGAAGTCAAGATCTAGAATTGCCTCTATCTGATATCCTTCTATCCAAGCCAACAATGACCACCAGATGGCAGTGATAGTCATCGCACGTGCGATGAGACGGCGTTCCGTCTCATCAGAAGCACAGAGTGACGATTGATCATCCACGATATTCATTAATATCCGCAGATACAAGACGTAAGCGACGGGGAGATAACGGAGACAACGAAGACGAAAGAGAAGAGAAACACGCTGAGGGAGAAGAAGCGAGCCTTCGAGGAGATACTGGACACAACCCCTGCAGCGCAAAGAAGTACTGGTCAGAAGAGACGAGGCGAGGTGGACATCACGGGTACCGATCGATCTTCTCACGTGAATGAGAATGTTTGGACGGACCGCTCTGCAGGTCTGGAGGTGACTTCATCTCGATGCGTCCTGATCGTGATCATCTCATCTTCATCTTCATCGTCTATAAGATGAGCACTTTTCCTTTCGTCTGTTATCTCCTCTCTTATCCATCGTGGAGGTACCGTTCTGTCTCTCTACTACAAGTCAAATGTGCTTCTTTTTTCTTCCTTCCGATCAAGAGGCATCATGTCCTATTCAATCAACCACCTCAGAACCTGAGAGCTTATCCTCATGTCGTCTCTTTTGTAGGCCTGACCTTCCCTCCACAGCCACTCAGCCTCATCACAGGTGAGGCAATCTCACATCGAAGCATCTCGTGACCATATGACAGAATTCTGTGCGGGTGGCGCTGTGGACAGTTACATCGCCCAGAACGACCCTCCTCTCTCCCAGCGTATCCATTTCATCGAAGGATAGGTGCAATTTACACGCAATGAATCGTACTGAACCGTTGCAGCTTTCGGCATGCTTCACTTGCACGCGTGAGTGAGAGTATATGATGAACGTGACAAAGATCAGATACACAGAGATCTGGCTGTGAGAAACATCCTGCTGACAGGACATCGTGAAATCAAAGTGGCAGACTTTGGAATGAGTCGAACCCGCGGTGACGATGAGACGGCAGGCAAGACGCAATCGAACGTGGGTCCACTCAAATGGCTCCTGAGGGTACGTCTCTCACATCGTCTTCGTTTGATTCACCAACTTGATTCAGCCATCCTACACAAAGAGTATTCCAAAAAATCGGATATCTTCAGTTATGGCGTCATGTGCTGGTGAATTCAAAGATATAGAACAAGAGAAATAAGACGATACAGGGAAATATTGACTGGTCAAGAGCCTTATCCCCAGCTGAGCGGCATTGAAGTGGCCATTGGAGTGACGACGAAAGGACTGAGATTGCAGATACCACCTCAAAAGGAGTTTAAACTAGCTCGGCTGATGATTTGTGAGTAGTAAGGTATCGATACCACACGATTGACGATGTCAGTGTGTTGGGCTACACAACCTCAGGGCAGACCCGATTTTATACTACAGATCTGTAGTATGTTGGGCGTCAATGAGAGTGACGACCAACCTACGGATAGGACCGAGAAGGTCCACTACGATAACGTGGAGAATCTTTGTGAAGAGGATGCAACTCGTTGAACGCTCTCGACTTAAGCTCCTCATAAATCCTACTTCATTCTCGGCCCTTGAGGATGGAAACGAACTTTTCATGATTACAGAGGGGTCCATCAACTTTTGATATTGGGGAGAACGCCAATTAACTACTACCAGCGCATTGACATTCGCATCTGTGAATTAGATATATTCTCGGTCGCTTCAATGCGACATGATGGTCAGATCATGAACGTTACAAGATCATGTACAATATTTATCCTCTCTGTCACTCTCGTTTTACTCCGAAGTTTCTGCTCTTCAGCTCCGTCTCAATATGTTCCATCGATATCTTATTCTCTGTCAGCGATTCACTTTTCGTCAGAGGCTTACCTCTCTCTTGGACCAAATGGTGACAGACTTGTCTTTTAATTCTACTCGGACTTGTTCAACTCCCGGCAGCTTCATCATGCCGTTTCGAACTGAATTAGCACAACTTTCGCAGTTCATGCCAGTGATCTCGACTCGCTTCACGATGAGGTCTCCTTCAGACGATAATCTGCCGTGATTGATGGACCTGAGAAGAGTCATAAAGAGATGAGTGCTGACTTCACCTTACGACGGTCGGTGATACGGATAGAGCGAGAACGATCAGCGATGTGATCGCATTCTCCCGCGTCAGCAGGCCTCTTCCCAATGTTTGATCTCTCCACACTTTGTAGAAGAGAGTCCCATATGTGATCGATAAGAAAGTGTTTCTGAAGGGATCGAGAACAGAGAAGCCAGCGCAACCGATGGAAAAATAATTGAGAACCAGCTGTACCACACAGCAAGAAGAAGAGAGTAAACCACCGGATATCGCTGCTGCGTATGTTAACAGTCCATGTTGGCTCGATGACGCCATCTCCAGAATCGCTCAGCGTCAGCTCGTGTGATGTGTTGTAGTGTGACATCACATCACTTTCCCATCCTTTTCACATCTTCTGAAGGACAACCCACATCACAAGTTGACATGGAGAACGGGAATAAGAGGAAGGCAGATCCTGTTGAGAGTCATGCGGGAGGAAACGCGAATCACAAGAAAAAAAAGAAGAAGAAGAGCCAGAAGGTGCCCGTCAGTGTATCAGCTAAAGCACCTCAGCCCATTCAGGTGATGTTCTGAGGATGAATGAATTGATTGATGTGGAATAGAAACAAGAGAAGAAGAAGAAGACAAGCATTGATGAGCTCTCCAAGAGAATGTTCATCGTGCCCAACTCGATCGATGTGAGCATACTGATGATGTAATGAAAGATGACCCACGTGAACTAGGTCGATCACCAAGAGAAGGAGAACTTTGGCATCATCAAGACAGATTTCTCGAAGTGGCTCAATTACAGGAACGGAAAGGAGATCATCGAAGATGAAGATCTTTTCGATTCCAACGCCAGATCGAATCAAGTATTCGCCTGGCTCATCGCTCCCCTCTCTGTGGAAGAATTTTACGAGAAATATTGGGAGAAGAAACCTCTTCTCATCAAGAGAAACAAACCGTGAGTGTTGATCTCCTCCATCGCTCTTCACGGATCTGATGCAGATCAGGAATTACTATGACGGATGGTTTAGCAAAGATGAGATGGACCAACTGTTCAAATCGACTCACATAGAGTACGGAAAGCACGTGGATGTCACTCTGTATGAGAACGGTCAGAGAAGAACTCTCAACCCCAAAGGAAGAGCAACTGCTAAAGACGTGAGAACAATTCACAGATCTCATTCATCGTGGACATGATTACCATCATCGCGGAAAGATCATCATCCTCATCGTACAATCCCTCTTTGGATGAACGAGTGAACAGATCTGGAATTTTTTCGCCAAAGGATGTTCCGTCCGCATGTTACACCCTCAGCAGTACTCAGCCAGTGTGTCCAAGATTTTGTCCGTATTGGAAGACTTCTGGGAGTGCGGAGGAGGCTGCAACTCTTATCTCACCCCCGCCGGCTATCAGGTACCATTTTCACCTCTCACCATCCTATATACATGTCCACTCTTCACCATC